>OZ059904.1:31098937-31161437 GCA_964057215.1 Oscheius myriophilus | reverse complement strand
GTACAATCACACGACAAAAACGATGGATCAGGTTAATACACCAAATTCCATCATATTTAGCAGAAAAACGCTATTTTCTTCGTTTTCTGGCCATAATTTCCAAGTCAGGTCGGGAGCACTCAAGTGATCTTGACTATTATGCTCAGTACTACATTTTACACAAAATGAAACAATCCCCTTATATAACAAAACGCTATGGTGTGTGTGTGTGTTGTCTATCAGCGTAGGTACACGCGCGTTCATTTCCCCCCGAGGGGAGGGTGAGGTCGGCCGTAGGCCGAGTTAAACGTACTTCACGTCACTTTCACGGCCGAAGGCTGAGTAACGAGTGGCCGTAGGCCACGAATGTTGCTGCCTCAGGTCGCTTAACTGAGCGGCCGAATGCCGCGTGTTGTTGCGGCCGCAGGCCGCAAACCAGGAGGGTGCGCGCCGTAGGCGCAAGTACCCGACTGGTAAAATCAAAAATCCATTCTCCCCGAACAAAGTTGTCGGGATATTTCAACTTTGGCGGCCTATCTTTCGTCAGGGGTAGCAGTTAAGTACCTAAAATCCCTTTAGAAACCTTCTAAATACTGTTTCCCTTCAGAATAAATAAACAAAACAAGCGGGTAAACAAGAAAGTTGAAATAAAATGAGTTCTACTAAGTATCACTTTTAGCAAGATTTCAGTTTCCGCCGAAATACAAACAGACCAAGTGCGGAGGACTTCAAAGACGAAATTATTTGGACAAATTAAGTATTTTTCTATATTTTAAGAATAAAAACGGAAATTCCATCCTCCCCTCGTTCACAATCTTTATTTAAAAACGTATTTTTAAACTTTATAGGGACTACTTTCGCGCTCCACTGCCAAATGCGCGCTCCATTGTCAAAAGCCGTATTTTGCCCGAGGTCATTTAAACGTGTATTTTTATCATTTTCGAGGTAATTCTGGTTTCATAAACACGATAAAAATATGAAAAATCTTTGCAACACGTGAATAATTCCAAAATAAGTGAAAAACAGTGGTTTTACAATCAAGCCACTTTGTGTCCGTTGTTTAGCAGAAACTGTGCCCTCGCTCAGACAGGCCCATCCCAACCATGGCAAGAAACGAAACAGGCCATTCAAAGCGAGATATCTCGCTTCGTTGTGAATGAAATTTCAAAGTGTTAAAAGAAAAAGTTCAAGTTAGTGTATTATCTGATGGAAAATTGACACTAAAAAACGGGAAAATAATTTTTAAATGATGGTCTGCGGTCCCTAGTTACATGGAGGCATAGTACCCACGTTCAAATTCGAGTGTATTGAAATTCAAGTTCATTTTCAGATGTCCCTCAATTGGAAAGAGAACCCCGTCACCCATGTTACAGTAACCGCGTGTTCGCTGCGGGACCCGCCCCACCGCCCTACATGGATGTGCATCCACCAGCTTATGACATTCACGACGACCTACCCAGATATTCTTCTGTAGCTGGGAGACAACAACAAAGACAAGTAACACGCAGGGAAAGAAGGATAGACCGAAGGGTGAGAAGAATTGAAATTTTAAAACAAAATGAGCTTTCAGAACTACTTTCGGAGAAATCTATTCTTCGTCTGGGTGGGAGTAGTGCTGGTACCAACTGTTGTGTTTGTGGTTGTTCTTATAATTGTGCTTTTGGCGGCACAATGAGTATGCATAATGGTTAATAAACAGAGATTTTATTATAATTGGCTGTTAAATTTCAAATTAGAGCAACTACCCCTCGAAACACACAAAAAGCAAAAAGAAAGGTCCCGGGGAGATTTGAACTCCCGTCGCAGGATTCAGAGTCCTGAGTGCTAACCGCTACACCACGGGACCGGTGGGTGCGCGCTCTCACAGGCGCCTTGTGAACCCCATTGCGCTGCCAATCTTGTTGCTTCCATTGAATTATCTTTACTTTAGAGCAATCTAGGCAAGCTATAAGCTCACTTCATAACGGCATCAGGCCTGTCAGTATGCTTGGCATGCGTGAATCGCGTGAAACACCGTGTCTACGCTAATTAGCCTGTCTTCCCCTTCCCTTTTCAACTCATTCTTCTCTCTTTCACCGTCTCTGACGGTTGTCTCTCCATTTCAAATGCCCAAAAAATCCATTTTTGGGATGTTGTTTGGAAAACCGCCCAAAGGAGACAAATCGAAGCGGTCTTCGAAGTCAAACTCTCTCTCCTCCAACCCCTCCGTGATCTCTGTGAGTCTATCTTTCTCTCTCTCTCTCTCTCTCTCTCGCTCTCACATCAACTCTTTCTATCTCTCTACCTCTTTATCTCTCTATATATCTGCCTCTGATCACCCACAGCAACGGTATGTCAACCGCCACGGCGGCACATGCAGCCGTTGATTGTATAGCGCAGTGGTTGTATTCTTGCTTGCGATTCTACACGTCGCGGGTTCGAATCCCACCGTGCCAAAATCTTTTGTCTTTTCCTATTTACCTCTCCCTACCACACAAATCCATGTAGTAACCAATCTAGCCCTATATCTCTTTCTCTCTCTCCTATCATATCTCTCACCCCCTCATTTCAGAGTGAGACCAATGTCGGAGAGATCCTCCCTCCCTGTTCCGACTCCGAGTGGGAAAAGAGTGAATCCGCCTACTCCGCCGACCTTCTGAACGTGAAAAAGAGCAAAAACAAGGTTACTGTATTCGCAGCTCCGGAGAAAAACGACAATTCCGCCACCGAGAGGTCCCAAAAGTCGGAGAGATCTTTCAGAGACAAAGGTATGAATCGATCGGTACTTTTTAAAGGACTGTTTCTTTTTTTAGATAGGAAGGAAATTGATATTAGAGCGAAGAAACTGTCGGGAGTCATTGCCAAAGTGACCAAGATTCTGAACGAGCACCCGAGGACGGAGGGAGTGACGGTTACTGTAACTATGAAGATCGCCAAGGGAGAGACGAAGAGCGCCAACATTTATTAAAGGACTGGTAGATAAATAGGGTTCATAAACGATGCTCTAGAATTGTACTTCTGTTTTTGGGTAGGAAATTCAAAAAGCAAAAGAAAGGTCCCGGGGAGATTTGAACTCCCGTCGCAGGATTCAGAGTCCTGAGTGCTAACCGCTACACCACGGGACCGGCGTATGCAGCGCGGGGAGGCGCCTTGATAATTTCCCGGGAGATCCTGCACTGATCGCGCGACCACATGGAGTGACGTAGCAAGCCCCCGTTCTAGCATATAAATGACCCTCTTTGACCATACTCTCCTCATTGGATACTCTGTGCTGCTCCAACAGTGGTGGTACCACTGTCAACGACAAGAAAACTCTATTATTGACTGTCTAATCTACCACCTACTGGTCTTTGGTAGAGGGAGAACACTGTTTTCTTAGATAGACAGTCAACAGCTGATAGAGGATGGAGTGGCGGCCGGGACAGGTCGGTTTCCTTCAAAAACAATGAAACATATTTAGATTTTGATTTTCTCTCTCTCTTTCTCTCTCTCAGTGCGTGTGTGCGTGTGTGCGTGTGTGCGTGTGTGCGTGTGAGTGTGCGTGTGAGTGTGAGTGTGAGTGTGAGTGTGAGTGTGAGTGTGAGTGTGAGTGTGAGTGTGAGTGTGAGTGTGCGTGTGAGTGTGAGTGTGAGTGTGAATGTGAGTGTGAGTGTGAGTGTGAGTGTGCGTGTGAGTGTGAGTGTGAGTGTGAGTGTGCGTGTGAGTGTGAGTGTGAGTGTGAATGTGAGTGTGAGTGTGAGTGTGAGTGTGAGTGTGATTGTGAGTGTGAGTGTGAGTGTGAGTGTGAGTGTGAGTGTGAATGTGAGTGTGAGTGTGAGTGTGAGTGTGAGTGTGAGTGTGCGTGTGAGTGTGCGTGTGAGTGTGAGTGTGAGTGTGAGTGTGAGTGTGAGTGTGAGTGTGAGTGTGAGTGTGAGTGTGAGTGTGCGTGTGAGTGTGCGTGTGAGTGTGAGTGTGAGTGTGAGTGTGAGTGTGAGTGTGAGTGTGAGTGTGAGTGTGCGTGTGAGTGTGAGTGTGAGTGTGAGTGTGAGTGTGAGTGTGAGTGTGAGTGTGAGTGTGAGTGTGAGTGTGAGTGTGAGTGTGAGTGTGAGTGTGAGTGTGAGTGTGAGTGTGAGTGTGAGTGTGAGTGTGAGTGTGAGTGTGAGTGTGAGTGTGAGTGTGAGTGTGAGTGTGCGTGTGAGTGTGAGTGTGAGTGTGAATGTGAGTGTGAGTGTGAGTGTGAGTGTGAGTGTGAGTGTGAGTGTGAGTGTGAGTGTGAGTGTGAGTGTGAGTGTGAGTGTGAGTGTGAGTGTGAGTGTGAGTGTGAGTATGAGTGTGAGTGTGAGTGTGAGTGTGCGTGTGTGCGTGTGCGTGTGTGCGTGTGTGCGTATGTGCGTGTGTGCGTGTGTGCGTATGTGCGTGCGTGTGTGAAATATCTCCATTTCAGTACCCAGGAATGCACAAAATCTCTGCATATTCGCAGTATTACACCGGAACGCCCTCCCATTCAAGAATTAATAGCGTCCACGATACGAAGTGCGAAATTTTCAAATTTTTCACAACTAGGAAGTGAAAAGATAAGCTGAGCTATAATGATAGTCGGTTAAAGCACATTTCTAATCACGTTTTGAACCAAAAACCGTGTATCAAACAACATCTTGAACTCATAACAGCGCGTTAAAGAACGCTTTTACCAAAAAAACACCGACATCTCAACAGAGTAGGCAGAAAAATAGCAATAGAACATTAAAATTGTAAAAAACAGTTGGGGAAATCATGGGTTTGACAATTTTCGAAACAATTGCGAAACATTTCGAAACTGATAAACAAGTATAAACAAACGAGCAAAATAAAAGAAATCGCGAATCCATGAAATTTTAAATGGCATTTTCACGAAAATGGGGATCGTTCAACAAAATTAGACTCCAGTCCTTTAATAAGCAAGTAATATGCTATGCTGCATAGTCTCGATTTCCATGAATTTTATTCAGAGTTTCTCCCACTTACAACATTTCTATGCAAACGGCCTTTGATGACGTTCCATCTCCACTTCGAAAAAAGGTGCCATCGACTTTTGCATGTAAGTTAAGCATTTTTTTCAATCATTCTACCCATTTTCAGTGGATTCCGATAGTCCTCGTCGAAGTCGTCTCTACGCCACCCTCATAGTGATGGTCGTCTTTATTCTGGTCGTTGCGACGGCCTTCATTCTTATTCTTCTACGTGTTCAACACTAGTACTTTGGATCTTATCACTACAAACACACACACATTCCGATTGTTTTCGACGAGAAAATGGAACATTGACCCTTTATTTCGATATTTTGATATTAGAGAAAGAGAGGGAGAGGGAGAGGAGAGAGAGAGAGAGAGATCACGACCGGCCGGGGAAACACTTTTCTGCCAGCTCTTCCAACTCCCGGTGTTGTTCCGCAGTCCTGAAAAGATTTTTGTTAAATTTCATAATAAAAACATAATTTTCTAATTTCTTTCTCACTTTCCCTAAAATTGGAGGCAATTTCATTCATAAAATCGTATTTCAAAAGTTCTTAGTTCAAACTGAACTTTTTCCGCGCTCCATTGCTAAACCCATACGACATTAAAAGCGGCTGTTAAAATTAGTGCAAAAACAATTTTTAAGACCTTTTTGGTGTGGAGTGTAGTAGAACAACTAAAAATTCATAAAATCACGCGTTTTTGTGAAAATTGAATCAAAAGTACGGTTTTTGCTGTCAAACGAGCTGTTCTGCTCGTCGTTTAGCGGGTACCGCGCCCGAGTTGCGGCCCGCTCCGCCTAACCGATTTTGCCTTTTCGAAATAGCTTTTTGATATTCTTTGGTTAATAAATTTATAAAGTTTAAACAAAAAATGTTTAAGTTAGGGCCTAATTTACCGAAAAATGGACTAAAATTTGAAATTCCAACAACAAAAATACATCCTCTGCGAAGTTACGTTAAATGAGATTCTTTTTAAAATTAATTTCACCAATTTCTTAAAAATTGAAACCAGTTTCGTATATCAAATTGTTTAAAATCGCATTTTAAAAGTGCTTAGGGTTAGTTCATACGAAATAGTTGCCGCGCTCCATTGCTAAACACCAACGATATTAAAATCTGATGTTTAAAAGAGCGTTATAAAACTTTTCTAAGAATATTTTGGTGTGGAGTGCAGTAGAAATACGAGAAAACCATAACATTACACATTTTCGTGTAAGTTCAATCAAAAATACGGCTTTTAAGGTGCTGTGAATTGAGGTTTGGCCCTTCGTTTAGCCGGAACCGCGCCCGAATTGCGGCGCGCCCCGCCTAACCGATGTCGCCTCATTCGAAATGGAGTTTTGCGTTTCTTTGTGAACGGATTTTTAAAACTTTAAACGAGAAATGTTTTAGTTAAGGCCTAAGCTACCTAACATTTGCTTAAAATGTTCAATTCCACTAGCAAAAATACATTCTCTGCGATGTTACGTTGAATTTTCTATTCAGAAAACTTACATTACGTCCGAATAACCAGCTCCGGTGTTTCCAGCATCTGGCACCATTGGGTGCAATTTTAGCACGTGTTGGCGAATTGTACAGGCGTGCATAGTTTTCCAAGGACACTGGTTACAAGCGTATCTAAAAAATTATTTGGTTTTTTTTGTTATTAAGATGAAAAACCTTTTAAACTGGAAGTGGATAGTGGCATGTTGAATCTTTGTTCTGAAGAAGGGGACCATAAACAGTTTGTGACAAATCTGAAAATAGAGATTGGGCGAGCAGAGAGAGAGAGAGAGAGAGAGAGAGAGAGAGAGAGAGAGAGAGATAGTGTGAGTGAGTGAGTGAGTGAGTGAGTGAGTGAGTGAGTGAGTGAGTGAGTGAGTGAGTGAGTGAGTGAGACTTACCTGGCATTCCTTCTTCCTATAGCGTTTGATGTTGTTAGGAGATCGGTCTCTCATTCTTCCTGAAGGGTTGGTTGAGGAGACGGGAGACTCTTCTTTGTAAAACTCTTCACCAAGAAGTTCTAAGGCGTGTGTTGCACTGTCCTGCAAAGTAGAGTTAAACACAGGCACAGAGAGAGAGAGTCAGAGAGAGAGAGAGACAGAGAGAGAGACAGAGACAGAGACAGAGACAGAGTAACTCACCTTATACCTCTTATAAGGTCTCTTCTTCCCAACTAGAACATCTTTAACAGAAAGTTCAGGAGCCTCTTCTTCCTCTTCAAAGTCTTCTTCAACACAGCCGGAAGGAAGCAAAAGTTCCAATGCGTTAAGCTCCGATCGGCTCGAAGACGCCGGGAAAAATGAGTCCGTGAGCGGCTGAAAAAGGGTTTTAAAATATTAATTTTAATGTTTTTTGTTGTAAAATATAGTGCAAAAGATACTGAATTAATGAAAATTTGAATTAACTAAAAAAAAAATTGGCGCCGCTCATGGCCGAGTGGCTAAGAGGGCGGACTGGTAATCCAAAGGACCCTGGTTCGATCCCCCCGGCTACCAAACTTTTTTGTTTTTGGTATTAAAACATTATGTAGCATAAATATGTAATTTACAATCAGAATTTTTAAAAATATTTTTTTGAATTCAAAAAAATGTGCATACCTCCGGTTCCCCTGAAGCTGAAGGTTGGGAAAGCTGAATTTGATGCAAAAATCCCTAAAATCAATCGATTTTTCGGCTACTGTAGTTTAATTTACCTGCCCATTTTCTTCCTCTTTAAATGTTATTAAATCCTCGGTTTTTGGCTCGGCTAGGGGTTTAATTTTCTCCCACATTTCGACTTTCGGCAATAATTCTTCGGGTTTTTTGGCCACGGAAAACATTAAATCGTGGGCTACCTATAATTTTTTAATTTATTTTTTTTTTAAATTTAAAAATTACCACTGTATCGATTATAGTTTTGAGCAATTGCTCATCGGGCAGGCGAACCATCATGTAGAGAACCATTTTTGGGTGGCTGGGGTGGCGTTAGGCGGGGGTGGAATGGCAAAAACGCGAGAGATCTGTTGAGCGGAGAGGCGAAAGCGATAACAAGCGGAGAGAAAGCACTGCGCGACGAGAGACGCAGATACATCTGCGCCCAGCGCCCGGGGAAACGTCGATAATTTTTGGAGCATCGCCAAAATTCTATACTATGCTAATTAGTACATCTAGTTTTGACCAATAATAGTGATTTCGCGTAATGTACAGTTTTTACGGAATCAGAACCCGAATAGCCTTTTTCAAACCCCATATTAAACCGTAATTTCTCAAGCCCCGTTCACTTGGAAATAAACTACGTAATGCGTATTCATAACGGCTCATTTTGAGGCCAACGATCTGGGCATGGTAGCTTAAAATTATTATTGTTTTTAAATTTTTAACCGTTTATTTTTGAGGTTCAGCTTTGTTTCTCATCGCTTTTTGTTAGCTTTCGAAATTATAAATGCTTTCAAGTACCACAAAATCAATAAACACCACGGGTTGTTCCCTTATTTTCGGTTTTTTTCTGGTTTTGGTTAAATTCGTTGTTTCAGGATGTCTGCAGCGTCCCAGGAAGCTCCTGGACGCTCAAACGAACCCCTCGATGTAACTGGCAGCGAAGAAGAGGATTTGAAGCTGAATGGAGCCACAGAAGCCATTCTAGGCGGTAGGTTTTGGGGTTTGAGCCTAATTTAGCATTTTATTTTATTCTTTCGTAAATATTTTTAAAATTTATCAAAGTTTTTTTTCAGACCTGTGTCGGAGTGAATTTTGCCGTCCGGATTTGGAACTAACCGCTCAGATCAACGAGCTTTTCCCAACCGAGCAGTCGCTCACCCAGCTCGACAGCGTCATTGGCCAAGTGGAGGCAGAAATTGCCGATTTGGACACGGAACTGGTGAGTTTTTGTTTAAAAATTAATTGTTTTTGTTATTTAACGCTTTTGGGAGTTTTATGCAAAATTCTGTTTATTTTTCACTTGGTAACGATTTATTGACTCCTGGGTAGTTAAAGGTCTGTCTCCTTACGGAGAACTGTAACCCTTTATTACTCTGTTACTATTTTAGGCACAACTTGTCGAATCGCATGGCTCCGTTTACGACGAGGGCGCGGCCGCGTTGGCAGAAGCCCAACTGGCCATGGAACGTCTGGAACAGCGCATCGACAACATTCGTGGCAAGACCCGATCGTCCGACGAGGTGAGACAGTCCTTTAATCTTGTTTTAGCGCGCCGCGGCTGCTTCGCGGTCGAAATTTTCTCAATTTTCTGTCAAAATTTGCTGTGCAGTAGTCGGTTCTTTACTTGGGTCGTCAGTCCTTTAATTTTTCAAAATAGTCCTTTAATTCCAGGTAGTGAGGGAAATGACTCGCGACATCAAACAACTGGACGTGGCGAAGCGGAACCTTACCTCTTCCATAACTACGCTCCACCACCTGCACATTCTCCTCACCGGAGTGGAGTCACTGGGTAAGAATTTAAATACCGAATTTTTAAATTATTTAATTATACCTTATTTTAACGCTGGCCCATTTCAGGAAAATGGGTGGATAACCGGGACTACGCCTCGATTGCCAGGCAATTACCCGCGATTCTGAACGTCCTGCAACTCTTCGATGACTTCAAGGAGAGCGAACAGATAGCTCAGATTTCGAGGAGATTGGAGCGGCTGAAGCAGACGCTGACGGGACAGCTCATAGGGGACTTGAAGGCCGCTTTTCAAGTTTGTTTTGGGTTTTTGACTTTTAAAATATTTTATTCCAGTCGGGAGTACTGAGTGAACGTGTCACTGACATGTGCCGTGTGGCGGCGGCGTTGGAAGGCGGTGTGCGGGAGAACCTCTGCAAGTGGTTCATCGACCAGCAACTCTCCGAGTACAACGTGCTTTACGCCGAGAATGAGGAAGGCGCCTGGTTGGATAAAATCGATGAGAGGTATTTTTGATCACTTTTTCATCGGTTTAATTTACTACTTGTGCACTAGGAATTCGCAGTGCATGGGTGTCTGAGCCTTGTAAACAACGGACAGTTTGATGGTCCCTACAAAACATCAACTGGATCCTGTTAGGGAAAAAACTGTTTTTTTTTGTTCGGAGACTGAAAGAACGTTTTTGTGGATAATGAAACCAAAATTGACTATTTGAAATCGAAATTTCGTATTCAGGTACAAGTGGTACGTGCGGAAACTGACGGATTTCGAGAGGACAGGGCTGGCGAAGGTGTTCCCACCGGATTGGGAAATGGGACGACAGATGACAAAGGAATTCTGCAGTGTTACGAGGTAGGCAATGAGTGCATTTCACGGGCCGGCCCGGAGCACCTACTGACACTCGAGAGGCATGTCTTACTGTAGTTATCGACATCCAAATGACAATAGGTGCTGTCCTTATTGACACGGTGTGGCACAAGCCGTATTCATTACAGTTGTGACACCCGGCTGGATTTGGTAGCAGTTTTTGTGACAAATGCCCGGAAAAGTGTATTAGCTATTGACACCCGGGTGGTAGTGGATTTTTAAAAAAATGTGTGACAGCTGGGTGGTAATAGCAATTGTTACTGTAGTTATTGACACCCGTGTGGCGCTACACGCAGTTCTCACGGGCGGGCCATTTGGAAAATTTTTGTCAGTTCTGCACGGCCCGTTCGGCCCATTTACCTGGACCACCCAGTGAGATTGCCACCCACACGACCAGGGTTGGATCCCGGTCGGTGACATTCTTTTTTGTTCAACTAATAGTGACTTATAATGTTAGTTATAGCTGCCGCCAAACGAGCATCGGCTCTTAAAAGCCGCTTTTTCTCTGCGTCTGCGCTTCTAGCGCACTATTTCCGCCTGAGTATCGCACGACTGCAGCATTAAGGCCGTTTTTGGCAGGATGTTCGTTTGGCGACAGCTATACAAACATTAGTACGTTATTTAAAGCAGTTTAAAAATTATTGTACAGATTTATACAAAATTTAAAATTGAATTTGTCATACCCGGGTTGACCGGGACGGGCGTCCCCAAAAATCCCTCGGGCCGGGCCGGCCCGATTGGCACTGTAGGCAGGGGTGGACGGGGGCCGGCCCCACGGGGCCGCCACGGGGCCGGGGCCTCGCAGGGCCGGGGCCTAACAGGGCCGGGGCCTCAGAGGGCCGGGGCCGGCCCTCTAGGCCCCGCAGGGCCTGCGCGGGAATTTGAACTTTTTGAAAATACTATGGAATGGTATCTTCAAAATCAATTACGTTATAACATTTTTATTTACAAAACTTTTTAAAAAAAATTATAACATTTTTTTCGGGTTGTGAACAAATTGGAGCAAGGTCTCTTTTTTTTTGCAAAATGAGACGAAACTAGCGGTTATTGTAAGAAAAATATACAATCATACCCTAAATTGGTGGGTGCGGCTGGGTCCGGGCGGAGCCCCCCGGATTTTTTGGCGGGTCCGGTGGGCCGGCGGAACCCCCCGTTTTTACGCGTTTTCGAGGACACAATTTTTGCCCCCTGCGGGCCCCCCCAAAAACCCCTCTCCTGACTCAGGGTCCCGATTTTCCCCGGCGCACCCCCCGCAGATCCTTACCCCAATTTAGGGTATGTATACAATACAAAGTCACTGGAAGTTCTACATCTTAGACAATTGGGAGCGTAGGACAACATAAGCTTTTGCTTTCGTGAAAGCCAGATTTTCATGGAAACAACTTCGGGAATCGCGCTTCCTAGGAAGCAAAGGCATGATATTTCTCCGTAGTGAAATAATAGTAATTTTACTGCAATAAATATTGCATAATTATAAATTCTCTCAAAATATTGTATCTTTTAAAAAATTCAAGTTCCCGCGCAGGCCCCGCGGGGCCTAGGGGGCCGGCCCCGGCCCTGTGAGGCCCCGGCCCTGTTAAGCCCCGGCCCCGTGAGGCCCCGACCCTGCAGGGCGGCCCCGGGCCGGGGCCGGGGCCGTCCACCCCTGACTGTAGGTTTACTACCCGTGTAGTGTAGCAATTTTTTCTGTAGTTATTGCCATCCGGGTGGCACTAGTAGCCCGTGTCATAGAATGGATTCCGGTTAAAGAGCTATTTTTTTTTTACTTGGAAAACTGTCATTTATACAAGACAGACAAATTTTGGCACAGTTTGTATGCGATGGGCCCCGAAACGCGGTTTTTAATGCAAGGTCTACATGAGTCCGCCCTTTAACCGGTGTCCATCTTTTTGCGGAGCGTTTTTGACTATCGGTGTCAATAGCTACGGTAGTAAGTGACTTATTTGTACCAACAGTTACATTTTTGTTGTAAAATCTTTTTTTTAGTGGCATGCTGGGTCGAATGATGGTCCGACGACGCCAAGACATGGAGTGGAGGCTTCTCGGCCATGCCATTCAACACACCAAGCTGTTCGAAGCATTGTTGGTAAAGCGATTCCCGCCCAAGGGTGGGTTCTCCTTCGAAAAGGTGAGAAAATTAATTCATTTGACCTATACCTTGTGAGTTCAGTCAGTCTGGAGTGTGTTTGACGCCTTCCTCGACGTGTTCATCGCGGCGCAGGAGAAAACACTGAACGATTTCGTGGAAGGCTGTGCGAATAAGATTAGGTGGGTCTACTAATGTTGTCAGCTGGGTGTCAGTAAGACATTATTTTTTGTAGTTGCTGTCAGTCGGGTGTCACTAGGGTTTGTTTTTGTCATCCGGTATTCTGTAAAAGTAGCTGGCACCAGTTGTTGTGAATATAGCCACCCGATTGTCACTAATAATGGCGCATATTGCCACTCAATTGTCAATAATTACTGCACACATTGACACCCGGTTGTCAGTAACCCGCTATCATTTGTACCAAACGGCTGTCAGTACCCGGCTGGTAAAAACCCAACTATTGCCACCCGGCTGTCAGTATCCACTGCATTGTTGACAACCGGTTGGTACTTTTGCAATTTCAGCCGGTTATTGCCAGCCGGTTGCCAATCCTCCCTGTAAACCGCCTGTCAATAGCTACTGATTTTCCACTTATTGTCACCAGATTGTCATTAGACCGCCGCAATTCCACCAGCTGTCAATAAGTTTTAGTTCCTCATACCACCCAGCTGTCAGTATACACGGCACTATTGACAGGCGGCTGTTACTGAAGCACTTCCAGCCGATTATTACCACCCGACTGTCAAAAACCACTTACTGGTAACCGGCTGTCAATATATTGCAATCCAAAACCACATGGCTGCCAATAACGAGGGCAGGCAATGGTACACGGCTGTCAATAGAGGGGGCTTATTTATTGACAGCCCACTGGTAATAAAGCCCATGGCTGGCCTACAGTATCCGCCCAGCTAATTAGACCTTTTGTTTTGCCTTTAACGCTACTGTCTACAGTATCCGTCCTAGCTAATTAGACCTTTAATCCTACCATATCCCTTCCTTCAGATCCGGTGCTGAGCGTCCCTCCCGTGAGTCTACCACCCACGCCGTGCCTCTTCCCTCCTCCGCCGATATGTTCCTCCTTCTGAAGAAGGTCATCACGGAGTCCAGCAAGCTGAGCAGTGAGACCGACGCCCTTCTGAAGTAGGTCATGGTTACTGTAGCCTTTTATTTGGCGTGTTACGTTTATTAATTGGGGTGGTTTCAGGGACGTCGTGGGCGTGGTTAGAGTGTGCCTGCGCAACTACACTCACAGCTGCCTTACCGCCTTCCTGCCGTCGACGAGTATGAGCAATTCCGGAGCCAGTGCAGCCAATTTGTTCAATCTCATGAGGGAGGAGACTACTCACGTGAGGTAAGGTCTCTCTCTCTCTCTCTCTCTCTCTCTCTCTCTCTCTCTAACCCTCTCTTTTCAGGCTAACCTCGGATCAACAGTTCCTCACCTGCTGTATCCTGGCCACCGCCGACTGGTGCGCCGAAACCACCCAGCAGCTACAGGAGAAGCTCAGCCAACGCCTCCCGGTTAGCCGCGTCACAGCCGAGTCACTCTTCATTCTCACTTTTAGGGAATCGAGTTGAACCAGGAAATCGAGACCTTCTACGGCATCGCTAATCAGAGCTTGGCCGTGCTGGTACAAGATGTTGAAGGCGCCTGCGACGCTGCTCTGCAAGCAGTATCTAAAGTGAAGTGAGTGGCGCTGTTAAATGGGCGGGGCTTAGTTTCTGGTTGAAATGGGAATCCTTAGAGAGGGAGGGGGGTTGCCAAGAAACCCGAAGACCACCTGATTATGATTAAATTACTTGCAAATACAGTGTGATAAAGTTCAGTCCTCACCTAAATTTTAACTGTTTTGGTTAAGCCCCCAATTTGGGCTAAAGAAGTTAAGCCCCCCAAATTATGTCTAATTTAATTGGGTTCCTCTAACAGCGCGTGATCCAGTTAAGCCCCCCCCCCCCCAAACGCCATCTGATTCAGTGAAGCCGTCCCCCAAAAGTATGTATAATTCAGTTTTGTTTCCCAAATACGTTCTGGTCTCAATTTAACACCCCCCCCCCCAAATTATTTATGCCCATTTCGGTTAAGCCCCCAATCGGCCAGCTTCCGTCCAAATATGTACCCAAAATGCCATATGATTTTAGCCCCCAAAATTTGCCTAATTCAGTTCAGCCCCCAAATTTCGCCTGATTCTTTTAAAGCCCCACACTCATCAAATTCACTTAAGCCCCACACCAAATACGACCTGTTACAGTTAAGCCCCATGCCGTCCAACTAACGGAAGTCCGACCGCACTCCCTCATAATAAAAAATCCGTTTTCAAATGCCTTCTGGCTCGCTTACCCTTCTGGGGAGGGTTTTTCAAAATTGAGATTTTCTTACACTTTTCCTAGTTAAAGTGCCCTTTTCAGTTGGTCAGCTGTGGATGGAGTGGGCGACGAGTCTCCCTTCGTAGCGTCGATGAGGTCCCACCTGCGCCAGGCCATTCCCCAACTGAGGGATCTCCTCTCCGACCGGCGCAAGTACTTCGCCCATCTGTGTCTTAAACTAGCCACCCAGCTGTCTCACAAGTTCGTCGGTGCCTTGTTGCGGTGTAAACCCGTCAGCTTACATGGTAACTTCGGAAATTTTTTTTGGGTTATGGTAGTTTTTCAGGAGCTGAGCAGTTGTTGCTCGATACGCACTCTCTTAAATCCTTCCTGCTGCAAATGCCGTCGGTCGACAGTTCCATTGCAGCCAAGCCCCCTACGACCTATGTCAATGGGGTCAACATGGCACTGAATAAGGCTGAAATGATACTCAAGGTAGGTAAAGTTAACCCCCCCCTTTTTTATTCTTCTGTAGAAGGGTGTTCAATTTAACCCCCCTTCTTTAGAAAAAAAAGGCAAATCCCCCCCTCCCCCCAACCCATTTTCCATTGTGGACTGAAGTCATTAATCCAGGCCCCCTAAAATCCAAACCCCTCTCTTTAATGTCTAGTAAAGGTCCAATCCCACCCCCCCCCCTCTCCCGGGGCCGGTCCATTTGGAAAATTTTGGTCGGCCTGGCCCGGCCCGAGTCGACCAATTTACCTTGGACCACCCAGCAAGCATGGCAACGGGCCGGCCCGGGCCGGCCGCTCCAAAATTTTTCACGGCCCGGCCCGACCTGGCCCGTCCCGGCCCGACTCAACCGAAAATTTATGCCTTTTTTCAATGTAAAAATTAAAAAAAAAAAACGAAAAAAAATTTTTGGGCCGGCCCGCTTCAAAATTTTTCTCGGCCCGGCCCCAACTTTTGCCATGCTTGCCACCCAGTCAGATTGCCACCCACAAGCCCAGGGTTCGATCCCAGTCGGTGACATTTTTTGTACAACTAATATAGACTTATATGTTAGCAACAAATCTTATTAAGTTATTTAAAGCGGTTAAAAAATATTTTACCGATTTATACAAAATTTTATTTTTCTTACCCGGGCCGCTCCAAAATATCCCTCGACCCGGCCCGTCATTTGAAAACCACGGTGGGGGGCAATAGTCATATTTGGACACAGTACGGGGGGGGGGGGTTCGAAAAAGCAAGGCCCCGCAAAAGGATGGGACTCTATAAATCAACGACTTCCTCAGTTTTACAAGGTCCCCTGAATCAGAACCCCTCCGAAATCAAGGTCCCACAAGCACCACGTGTCCAGGTATGGCAATAGTTCTAAAAATCCGGACACGAGCCCTGTACACTTTGGCGCGAAATACAATTTTTCGAAATTTATGTTTGCAACATATACTTTTCATGCATCGTCTTCCTATCTCTAACGATTTTTTTAAAACAAAGAGACTTATCGACAAGTAATATCATATTTACATACCAAAAAGTTAAACCAAATATTTATTTTATTCATTTGTTGAATTTTTCGACTTTCAGGGAATTATGTATTGATTTTTTATTTTCAAATTTCACGCCAATTCTGCCAGGGCCCCGGATCGGCCCTCCGCCAACCGTGTCCTTTGAGAAAATGCGCCCCCTATAATGTCTTGGTTCAGTAAATTTTTATAAGTTGTCTTTCAGGTAGTAATGTCGAATATGGATTCGCCGGAGACATTTGTCGAGTACTACTCCACCCTGCTGCCCGACTCCAACTCCACCGAACTTCAGAAGGTATTGGAGATGAGGGGACTGAAACGGGCCGAACAGGTCTCAATCGTTCATTGCTACAGGTGAGACTCTCTGTCTCTCTCTCTCTCTCTCTCTCTCTCTCTCTCTCTCTGTCTCTCTCTCTCTCTCTGTCTCTCTCCCTCTCCCTCTCTCTGTCTCTCTCTCTCTCTCAATCTCTCCCTCTCCCTCGCTCCCTCCCTCTCTCTCCCTCTCTCTCTCTCTCTCTCTCTCTCTCTCTCTCTCTCTCTCTCTCTCTCTCTCTCTCAATCTCTCCCTCTCCCTCTCCCTCGCTCGCTCCCTCTCTCTCTCTCTCCCTCCCTCTCCCTCCCTCTCTCCCTCCCTCCCTCTCTCTCTCTCTCTCTCTCTCTCTCTCTCTCTCTCTCTCTCTCTCACAATCTCTCAATCTCAATCTCTCCCTCTTCCTCTCCCTCGCTCCCTCTCTCTCTCTCTCTCTCTCTCTCCCTCTCTTTCTCTCTCTCTCTCTCACACACACACACACTCACACACACAATCCCTATTTTTAGACTCAAATTTGGCGGAGCGGATCCCCTGGCAGCCGGCCCTCCCCAACTCTCAGCTAGTCAAGCCCTGAACGCCGTCGTCTCAATGGCTGCCGATGGACTCGCCGAGAGCAACAGTATGAAGAAGCTGGAGAAACTGGTCAAGCGGAACTTATAGAAAGAAATTCGGGTTTTTTTAAACGTGATATTTTGGTTGTTTCATTCCCTTTTCACTTTGTTAAGCTATCTGTACATAATAATATAATGCATAGATTGTATTATATAATATAAAGATATTTATTAAGCATAAATTTTGTTTTTGTTTGTTTGTAACGATTTTCTCGGTTTTAATCCACCGATATTGTTGTGACTTGTCGCTCCACGGTAAGTTTTGCGCTGGTGACTTGCCCAAAACCGCGTATTCAACACTTTTGACAGTTTTGGCTGCCGATGCTATTCGTGTCGGGACCAGAAGTTGCCTATAGCAGTTTGTTCTGGCAGTTGGCTATATGCCCATGTCTTATTTTGCGGCAGCGTGGTGGTAATAATTGAATTCGTCACCACACGATGTGTCCCGGACGGCAGTTGCGGACATCCTTGGCACCGTGCCAGAATCTGGAGATTTCCTCCGTGCAACCAAAAATGTGGTCAGGCGGAAATTGAAATTTTTTAAATTTCCTTAGGTTTTTACATCATTTCCTGCTATTTTTCTAATTTTGATCTTAAATTTTGAAAATTAAGGGATTTTTAAGTCGATATTGTACAAAATAGGCAGGAAATGGCGTTAAAACCAAATGGAATTTAAGAAATTTTAATTGCCGCCTGAGCACATTTTTGGTTTCACGGAGGAATTCTCCAGATTCTGGGCACGATGCCAAGGATGCCTGCAAGTGCATCCCAACTGCCGCCGAGCAATGCTTGGGATTCACCGTGACCAAAAATCACATTTGTGAATGACATTTTCAGTCGAACGGCGTTTCTCTGCGTATCCGCTTTCAGAATGCTGTATCGGCTTGGGTACGCAAAACGGCGTTTTTTTTTAAAGCGATTTTTATTCAAAAAAGAGTTGCACCAATAATTTTCGTCTTTTCTGTGTTAAAATCACAGAAAGTGTGCATAAAAGCTTGTTTTAACATAGCTTCGACGTTTAAAAAACCCCCTTTTCAATTTATCGTTACGGGACCCAGGGTTATCCGAAATCCACGTTTTCGACAGCTGAGTCGGGGTTCTCGCAGGCCGGGCCAGTTAGGAAATTTTGGTCGGCTCGGCCCCGTACGGCCTGTTTATTTGAACCACCCAGGCAAACTGTCACCCACGCGACCAAGGTTCGATCCCGGTCGGGGCCCTTAATTTTTGCTAACTTAGAATTAGTTCAAAATGTGATATATGTATTATGAAAGTGTATGTAGCGCTTAAAAATTTTTTTTATGTAAGCTGATATAATGATTTAGAGAAAATTTAAATTGACATGTTCACAAACCACAAACCGGACCGAAACTTTTATCGACCCGGGTCGGCCCTTCTTTTGAAAACTATGTACCGAGCTGTGTGGCTATAACCTTGGGAAAAATTCCGATGTATCGATTTTGCCGTGCTTTTTTCTCTTGTGAACTTTCGCTTTATCGATTTTTGCTCCATTTTCCTTTAAAATACGAAGCATTCGTTTTCAGATCTCTCTCTAGCCATGCAGAAGGATTTCAACCAGCGAGGGAAGTCTAATAAGGTTAGTTCCCGTCCTTTAAACTCCCGCTTACCGTACCTCATCCTCCTTTAAACAGATAGTTACGGTAGTTCCCTTCCAGACCGAAGACGATGACGACGACGGCCTGTTGGTCTTCGGCTACGCGTGCAAAATGTACCCTCCTTGCGAAAAGGCCGACTACGTGGCGGAGGAACGGCATCTTCAGTCGTGGAACGGCGACGGCTCTCTCCGACTCGATAGGTTCGTCGTTTTATCTTATTTGCGAGGTCTTACGCGATTTTAAAACCAACAGAACTTCATTTTTCACCACATTCTACGGCCGCGCCTTATTAACGTAAGTGTTTAAATCCTTTTTAAGCCCCAATAAAACTTTAGAATTGTATTTTTTATTTATTCCCGGACCGGCTTGAAATTTCTATCGGGCCGGCCCGAACTGAATTTTACCTGGCCTTCTTTTTCGCCTATTTATTAGTTTTTTGCTAGAATAGTCCCTATTTTCTATTTTCAGGCTGGACGTTGGGGGTGAGAGCAGTGAGTAAATCGTAAGTTGGGCTCGAATTTTTAAACCGCGCTTATTTCGGTTTACGGCTTAAATTGGCTCTTTTCCAGGTACGACTGTCGTCTTCTGCTCACGAGGATCGACGATCGCCCACCGGAGAATGAGGAAGAAGCTTGTCCCACGGAGGAGATGGAGGAGGAAATGTGCGATGAGGAGCGGTACAAGGACATGTACCTCGATATTCAAACCGTTGGTAGGTCATAACGAAACAATCTTTAAAGGGATTGTCAGGGGCCTTTTTATGCTACAGTACCCCCACGGTAATAAAAACCAACGCGGCACTACCTGCGATTACGATTGCCCGCGACTACTCCTTTGGGATTTGTTGAATTGATTTGGCTGCGAGGATCAAACCTCTCGCTGAGAGACGCAGACTGAACGAGAAACGCCACTGAGAGCCTTTTTCCACAGCCCACTCGGCTACCAGCTATATTTTTATGCATTTTCATATATTTTACGGCAGTTATTTAGCGTGTAAATATTTTGAATAGTGTAAAAACCGAAAAACGATTAAAATACACTTTTTAGAGCTAAAATTAAAACCGGGTTTGAAATTCCGCAAAGAAAATTTTGGCAAAGTGCCAGCTTGCCGATTTGCGCACACTTTTCTGTAAACACCGCGACGTCGCCTCTGCGCATGGCCGTCGGAACAAAATTTTTCACTTATTCATCATTAAAATACTTTTTTATCGGATACGTGCATAAAAAATGGGTATGGAATCCTGAAATAATAAATTATGAATAATCAAATAGAATAAACTTGCAAAAGGCCCCTGACGGTCCCTTTAAGTTTGGGGGTACCCTTCCCACAGAGCATACATTGTTCGAAAGTTTGCGTTGTATCCTGAACGCACTCTCTTCCCATCTTTTGTATTGAAGTTGGTACCATACCTCGGGAGATCCTGACAGTTGACGGACCCAGGCTTAACTTTTGGAACCACAAATGGGGTATCCCCCTTAACTCTTGGCCTTCCGAACTGAATTTTTTTTCTCGAAAGTAGTGTCTAGCCTCCCTTAAATTCTGCGTTTTTGGGACCTCTACCCTCTTAACCTGGGGGTTAGCGGGCTAAACCATACCTGGACACGTAGTGCTTGCGGGACCTACGTTTCTGGGGTTGCTTATTGTGGGGGCTTCGTAAAAATGAGGGTCCCTGGGTTTTAGGGACCCCCGCCCATTTGGGGGACCTTACTTTTTGAGCCCCCATCCGTACCGTGTCCAGCAATGGGCTAAACCCTTCCGAGGTATGAGTGGTACTTCCTGGCTTATGTTCAGTTTTCGCGACCTCGGTCCGAAAACTGTACCGTAATTCGTATCACCGGACCAACCATGGCAACGGGCCGGCCCATTTCCAAAATTTTCACGGCCCGGGCCTGACCGAAAATTTATGCCTTATTTCAATGTAAAAATAAAAAATAACAAAAGAAATTTCCGGCCGGCCCATTCCAAAAATTTTCTCGCCCCGGCCATACTTTGACACGGTACGGAGATGGCTCAAAAAGTAAGGTCGTAAATAGCAAGACCCTACATTTTCACAAGGCCCCCATGCAAAGCAACCCAACAAAAGCAAGGCCCCGCAAGCACTACGTGCGTCGCCGTCCCCAAATTTTGACATGCTAGGTCGGGACTAAAATGATGCCATTATGACCCCTCAACGCACCCTCCATTTGTAATAAAAACTCTGGACCTCTAGCTTCTGGGCTTCTCAAATGACAGGCCGGCCGTTTGTTAATAATGTCTGTTACTAACAGATAAGTCGGCTGAGTTGGAGCCCACGGATCTTAGGGGTTACATAATATATCAATACTGCCCACCGAATCCTTTGTAACTGCTTATATATCATGTTAGGAGGTAGAGTCTAGAAAATACTGTTTGTTATAGATGGCTTGGTGCAAATTTTGTGAAATCTGGCTATGTTTCCAAGGTTCTGGGGGGGGGGGCTGCCCAATTTTGAGCTCACCCCCAAGTCAAAGGTTAGTAGAGCACTCCCGAAGTCCATAGGTGCAAGTACATACCCGGGCTTGGAAATGGATGAAAAAATCAGATGGGAAATGACAAAAAAGTTAATCAGGTGGAACATTTCTTATTTTTAAATATGAACATTCTACAATTTTAATGTATTTTTGCGGGTTTATGAAGATAAAAAAAATTGTTTTGGAGAAAATAACGGGAAAATGTCGTAATGGCAGTGAGGTCGTGATTGCGTATTTGAATTTTTTTACAGTATACGTCCAGTTTATAATCTTTTTGAAGTGAAAAACCCTGATTATCTTTGGGAAGTGCAATTTTGGTGCATCTTTTTTTTTAATCATTTGACCCGAAATAACCGTCCTGTAAGTAGAGAACACTTTTAAATCAGAGAGCTGCCATACTTGGAAGGGTTTTATGGGAAAAACATGTTTTACTCGGAAATGTTGGCGTTTCTCGGTAATGACAGGCGACACCTGATTTAAAATACAACTGCGTTTCCAAGTATGCCTAGAAAAAAAATAATAAAAATAAGAAAAAAATCTACCTTACCTTTAACATAAAATAAATCAGAGTTTTAATATTCCCATATAAAGTTAAATTTTGAATTTCCCGCTCATACATGGGCAAGCTCCCCAAAATGGGGCGGTAGGGGCGTCGCAATTTTAAGTTTTCGGCAGTTTTTCTTAGAAAACGAGACCCGTCGCAAATTTTCGACGCTTTCAACAATTGAAGGGGGCCTCGCAAAATTGACCCCCGCGGTAGGTTGCCCAGGTATGTTCCCGCTATTGGTTCCGCAGCGATTTTGGAAAGTCGCTACGGGACCAATTAAAAAAAAAACAGGTGGAATTTTTTTTTGTTGCAAACTTGAACATCCCATGCACCCATGCCGAAGTCACTAAATCGCGTTCGACTCTTTCCCGATATTTCGTTGTTTATGTTCTTATTTCAGCTCTAAAAGAACAGGAAGAGAGGAAAAAGAAGGCTGAGATCACATTCGACTACGGTACTTCCACGGTCGGCCAGGTCAAGGAAGAAGATAGTGACAGCGAGGACGAGCCGTTCGAACCTCCGCCGGGGATTAAGCTACCCGTGGGACTGGCTACGGTAATTTTTGTTGGAATTATTGTAAGATTGAAATTTTTCAGCCGGATAACCTGAAGCAGAGCCATATCATTGAGCGAACTGCCATGTTCGTAGTGTCGAAAGGACCGCAGATGGAGATAGTGATTAAGGCAAAGCAGCGGAATAACGCGGAACAGGTAAGAAGCGGCCTGAGGGTGTCAGGTGTAATGACAAGCGGCCTGAGGGTACCAAATTTTGTTTGGAGCGGTATGAGGTACCGTAACCAGTCTTTCCGGTTATCCTTTCTATCAGAAGCGGCCTGAGGTTGCCAAAGAGTTTTAGAAGCGGCATGAGCTACCGTGCCCTCTCCTCCTCGCCAGGCGCCGTTAGAAGCGGCCTGAGGTTGTCAAAATTCGTGTGACGAGGCCTGAGGGTGTCAGGTGTAGTGAGAAGCGACTTGAGGTAGCCAAATTCTGCTAGAAGCGGCCTTATTGTACCAGATTCTGTTAGAAGCGGCCTAAGGGTGCCAGATCCTATTAGAAGAAGGTGCCAAATCCTGTTTGAAGCGGCCTGAGGGTGCCAGATACGGTTAGAAAGTGGCCTCAGGGAACCACATTGTGTTCGAAGTAGCCTTATGGTACCAGATTATGTTAGAAGCGGCCTGAGGGTGCCATTGGCTACGCCAAGCGGCCTAACTTTGCCAACTCCTTCGATGTCTCTTTTTTCAGTTCGGTTTCCTCGAATTCGATAACGTGCTCTACCCCTACTACAAGTACATTTCCAAACTCATTCGAGAGAAGAAGTACACTCCCGATTTTACGAAAAAGAAGGAAAAGGTAAATTTTTCAACGATTTTGTGCAATTATTTTAAAATTTAGGCCGAACCCGCTCCTGTCCAAAAGAAGCCTGCGAACGCCTTGACTGCAATTGCTGCGGGTTAGTTGTGGGGCTTTCATGGCTGCGGGCTGGCCCGGAGTTTTCCGCTTTAGTTCGGGCTAGCCCGAAGTTTTTCACGAATAGTTCGGTCTAGCCCGGAGTTCTTCGGTATTGCTCGGGCTAGCCCGTAGTTTTTCGCAATAGTTCGGGCTAGCCCGTAGTTTTTCGTAATTGTTTAGGCTAGCCCGAAGTCTTTGGTGGTCATATTATCATGTACTCGCCAATTTTAAGCTTAAAAGTCGTCTATTTTTCAGAGCACTCGGACTCTGACTCGGATTCCGACTGTGAATTGCACCCTTCGCTGTTCGCTGTGAAGAAAAGGGAACCCAGCCCGGACATAATCGACCGGACGAGGAATGCGGCGGGACCTCGTCAGAAGCCGGCTGAGACGAGCCCCATCCGACCCAACTACGACATCAAACAGAGCAATGACATGTACGCGTCATTGTTCAAGTCGTTGACCGGGTACACGGACCCACCGCCCCAGGAGAAGGCCAAGGAAGTCAAGAAGGAGATCAA
Organism: Oscheius myriophilus; assembly: GCA_964057215.1. Lineage (NCBI taxonomy): Eukaryota > Metazoa > Nematoda > Chromadorea > Rhabditida > Rhabditidae > Oscheius > Oscheius myriophilus. The sequence continues at coordinate 31,137,823 of OZ059904.1, read as the reverse complement.
GGCGGAACCGGTGCCTGAGTGAGTTACATTGGCAGTCCAGGGGTGGACGAGGGCCAGCCCTATAGGGCTTTGGTCCGGCCCTATAGGGCCTTGATAGGGCCCGGGCCCTATAGGGCCGGGGCCGTCCACCCCTGGGCAGTCTATTTCAATTTTGTACCCTGAGGCTACTGTTTTATGGAATCTGTCGTCCCATCGCCGCTTCTCTTTGCAATTGGCACTCATAGGCCGTTTTTGCATGTATACCCTGTGTACCCTAAGCCTGTTTTCAATCCAGTTGTCCGCTTCTCCTAGTTTATGCCCATACTTGGCCAACCACCACGAACCGCGGCGGTCAAGGGTGTCGTAATTTGACTTTTACCCAATTTTTGTAAAGGGATGGGGCCGCCGCAAGTTTTGAAAAAGTTTTCTAATAGAGGGGGCTATCGTAAAATATACCCCTGCATTACGTTGATTGTTTATGTCACCCTAAGGCCGTACTTTGTACTTGGTTTAGGGAAATCATTGGCCGCTTTTTCTTGTGTGGAATACCGTTTAACCGATCCTAACGGAATCTTGTACCCTTAGGTCGCTTCGGTGGATCTGTGTTTGGTAACCCTAAGGCCGCTTCTCTCAGCATGTGGTACCCTAATACCGCTTCTTTTAGTCTCCTGACATCTGGTACCCTAATGGAGCTTTTCAAAGCGCGGTAAGCCTGAGCCCGCTTCTAACAGCATCTGACATCAGTTGGTCGCTGCGTCTACCATTTGGTGCCCTTAGGGCGCTTCTCTGAGCATATGGTACCATAAGGCCGTTTTTCCCAGAATTGTTTACCCTAAGGCCGCTTCTCCCACCTTCTGGTTCTCTAAGGCCGCTTCTCACAGCACCTGTGGTGCTCTAAGGCCGCTTTTCCCAGCATAAGGTACCCTAAGGCCGCTTCTTCCAATATCTACTACCTTAAGGCCGCTTCTCCCAGCATTTGATACCCTAGGTACCCTAAGGCCACTTCTTCCAGCATATGGTACCCTAAGGCCGCTTCTTCCAGCATTTGGTATCCTAAGGCCGCTTCTTCCAATATCTACTACCTTAAGGCCGCTTCTCCCAGCATTTGATACCCTAGGTACCCTAAGGCCACTTCTTCCAGCATATGGTACCCTAAGGCCGCTTTTCCCAGCATTTGGTATCCTAAGGCCGCTTCTCCCAGCATTTGATACCCTAGGTACCCTAAGGCCACTTCTTCCAGCATATGGTACCCTAAGGCCGCTTCTCCCATCATCTGGTATCGTGAGGCCGTTTTATGTAACATTTGGTACCCTAAGGCCGTTTCTCCCAGCATAAGGTACCCTAAGGCCGCTTCTTCCAATATCTACTACCTTAAGGCCGCTTCTCCCAGCATTTGATACCCTAGGTACCCTAAGGCCACTTCTTCCAGCATATGGTACCCTAAGGCCGCTTCTCCCATCATCTGGTATCGTGAGGCCGTTTTATGTAACATTTGGTACCCTAAGGCCGTTTCTCCCAGCATAAGGTACCCTAAGGCCGCTTCTTCCAATATCTACTACCTTAAGGCCGCTTCTCCCAGCATTTGATACCCTAGGTACCCTAAGGCCACTTCTTCCAGCATATGGTACCCTAAGGCCGCTTCTCCCATCATCTGGTATCGTGAGGCCGTTTTATGTAACATTTGGTACCCTAAGGCCGTTTCTCCCAGCATAAGGTACCCTAAGGCCGCTTCTTCCAATATCTACTACCTTAAGGCCGCTTCTCCCAGCATTTGATACCCTAGGTACCCTAAGGCCACTTCTTCCAGCATATGGTACCCTAAGGCCGCTTCTTCCAGCACATGTGGTGCCCTAAGGCCGCTTTTCCCAGCATTTGGTATCCTAAGGCCGCTTCTCCCAGCATTCGATACCCTAGGTACCCTAAGGCCACTTCTTCCAGCATATGGTACCCTAAGGCCGCTTCTCCCATCATCTGGTATCGTGAGGCCGTTTTATGTAACATTTGGTACCCTAAGGCCGTTTCTCCCAGCATAAGGTACCCTAAGGCCGCTTCTTCCAATATCTACTACCTTAAGGCCGCTTCTCCCAGTATTTGATACCCTAGGTACCCTTAGGCCACTTCTTCCAGCATATGGTACCCTAAGGCCGCTTCTCCCAGCACATGTGGTGCCCTAAGGCCGCTTTTCCCAGCATTTGGTATCCTAAGGCCGCTTCTTCCTGCATAAGGTACCCTAAGGCCGCTTCTCCCATCATCTGGTATCGTGAGGCCGCTTTATGTAACATTTGGTACCCTAAGGCCGCTTCTAACATCTAGCATCATGAGGCCGCTGCACTTACCTACCTGGCTACCCTAAATGAGCTTCTGTCGTATGTGGTATTACACAGCCGCTTCTCCAAACATATGGTACCCTAAGGCCGCGTTCCACATCCTGATACATTTGAATAACCATGGATCTCTCCTAAAGCCTTCTTTTCAGACCGATTGACCCCGACGTGGACATCGAATGGCAGCAGTGGTGGATGAAGTTCTACGGCTCGCCAGCTCCTGCCCCGGCTCCCAAACCGATGATACCCCCTCCGCCCGATATGGGACCCATCGTTATGCGCTATGCGGAATTCGTCGCCAGACATGGAGCCCAGGCTGAATTGAGCCTCGTCGGTGAGTGTTCATGTTGTGCTGTGACGGGCTAGCCCGGGCCGGCTCGACTGTCTAAAATTTTCAAGAAAACCCCCAATATTTCCAGCTCGTCCCGATCTCAAACTGCACTTTATGGATCCGAACAGTCCGTTCTTCTCCTACTACCAGCACCGGGTACGCTATGCCCAGTGGGAAATGGCTCAGACTAATGTTGGTTTTTCATTTCAATCTATGCAAATTTTTGTTGGTTCAGGAAAGTAGCGCTTCTGCTAGTACTTCGCAAGCTGAAGCTGTTTCTACGCCAGAGTGTAAGTGAGCTTTTCAAGCGGTACTAGGTTGTTTTTATGCGGCTAAAAGCGGCCTGAACCTGCCACTGATTATGTGAACTGTTACCGAATTTTTGAAGCGCCCTGAGGTTGCCTGTTGCTCCTGAAAGCGGCCTAAGGATGGCAGTTATGTTCTAATAGCGACCTGCGGCTGCCAAGGGTTCTATGAAGCGTACTACGGTGACCGGAGTATATTTGGAGCGCTTTGAGGTTGTCTAATGTTACTAAGAGCGGCCTAAGGTGTCTGTCAATATCTATATGAAGCGGCCTATGCTTACCGGATGTTTGAAGCGGCCTGAAGTTGCTTAATGTTTCTGAAAACGGCCTAAAAAACGGTATGCCAGTTTCGTTCAGATTTCAGTTCAGATGCAGTTTCTAAATCCTGTTAGAAGCGGCTTTACATTTCAACTGTTATGCAGGAAAGCAGCCTGAGGCTTGTGATCACTATTTGAAGCGGTTTTTGTTTCCTGATTCTGTTTGAGCGGCCTGCGGTTGCCTAATGTTGCTGAATGCGCCTAAGGATGCCATTTGGGTTTATAAGCGGCTTGTGGTTTCCAGAATCTTTAAGAGCGGCCTGAGGTGGCCAAATGCACCCCGAGGCATTCGAATTGCTTCAAACGCGGCCTCCTCATTCGTTAATTTTATTCGCGCATCGAAAGGATTTACGTTTCGTCTTTTATCCCCCATTTTTAGCTTCTATGAACCGAAAACAGCGCCGACGCTTGCAAGACGCTCAGAAAGTTGGACCTGCTCCGCCACCCGGAGTGGTGGATCCCATGGCCCTCAAAGCGATCGAAATCAACCCAGATGTATGTTTTCGTCCATGAATAACCTTAATGTTACCTTTTTCAGCTCCACAAGACGCAGTCCTGTCCGGCCAACCTGGGAGCTTCGGTTTCGCCCGGACTCGTTCTCGACCCGCCGAGGAAGCCCTACGTCGCCACTGGAGGGCCGGTCTCGTTCACATTGGCCAAGGAGGAATCGAAGATGCTGCCAGTTAAAACGTAAGAATTTTTGGACCTCGGGGGACCATCATTACAAACTTTAAAATTTTGTTTTTCATTCACGGTAGGGCACGGCCGTCCCCAGGAAATCCCATATGCACTCAAAATTTCATTTTTATGCGAAATTTTGAGGGCAATATTGAAATTATGGCACGACGCTTAATTTTACACAAATCGCTTAGTTAGTTTCGAAAAAAAACGTCATACTTAAATTTTGTTGCCATCCTTGCCTGACGTGAGTACCAAGCATGGCAAAATTTGGGGCCAGGCCGGGCCGGGCCGAGAAAAATTTTGAAGCGGGCCGGCCCGAAAATTTTTTTTTCGTTTTCTTTGATTTTTACATTGAAAAAAGGCATAAATTTTCGGTTGAGTCGGGCCGGGCCGTGAAAAATTTTGGAGCGGGCCGGCCCGGGCCGGCCCGTTGCCATGCTTGGTGAGTACCCTATATCAATGCGCAATTCTAGCTGCAACGTAGAAATATTGCCACGTTGCATAAATTTCACATCAAAAAAGTGCGTAGTATTGGTAGTTTTGATTCATGCCAAAACCACACAGTGCGTCCGTTTTGTAATAGATTACAAATTTTGTGGATGGTATACCGTATTTTGCGCCAGCCAGGTGTGAATAGTGCCAAAAACGACCTTTGGGGCACCCTCACCTTGTAGTAAATCGTTTCGAAAGTTATTGCTGGCCTGAGGGTGCCACACACTGTTCAAAGCGGCCTGAGGGTGCCATATGTTAGTCAAAGAGGCCATGACTGTTTGTTGTAATGTAAAAATGTTCCTTTTCCGATGAATTGGCGTTAATTTTTGTTTTTTTAGCAACAGATTTTCAGTGTTCTGGGAGACGAAGATGATCCTTTGACGGCGATGTTGGCTAACTCTTCGCCAGGGCCTTCTGAAGCCGACTCTTCAGCCAGAGAGGCCATCGACGATTTGATGAACAGCGCTCCGGAACCACCGGCTATTCAGAATAACCAGCAGTTGGATAGGAAGGAGAAGGTAGAGAGAGAGAGAGAGAGAGAGAGAGAGAGAGAGAGAGACATATAAAGAGATGTTTCAGGCCAGAGTCTTTATGGAGAAGCTTCTGAAGGAAAAGAGAAATACCAAGGCCAGAGAAGCCGAGGAAGCCAAACTTCGCCAGTTGGAGCAACAGAAAATGGAATTGGAGCAGGTTTGAAGAACAAACCTCTTTTTGGTAAAACCTATTTTGTAGGAATTGGCGGAAGAGGAAAAGACGGAGGAGTTTAAAGAGGAAGAAAAGAAGATGGATCTGGACGCTGGGAAGACGTTGGATCTGATTGATCAGATGATTAACAGGTGGGTCTCTCTCTCTCTCTCTCTCTCTCTCTCTCTCTCTCTCTCTCTCTCTCTCTCTCTCTAAAGTCCCTATTTCAGTCGTATCGACAACCTCCTCCAATCCACCGGAATCGCTTTGGTCCAGGAGAGTCCGGAGAAGAAAAAGGAAAGAGAGGAGAATGAGCGCAAGCGCTCGAGAGAATCATCGAAGAAACACAAGCATAAGCGGAAGAGAAGGTACGATTTGCTGCTAATTCTGGCTGAGTGTCCTATATACGACTTAAAACTATGTAGGGAAACAATTACTACACGGAAACGTTGGCACTATGTCAAAAAACGAAATTTGCCTGGCAATTTGAGCCCTCAAAGACTAATTCCTTTGGGGTTCTTACAAATCGAGTCCCCCATACGCTCCATGCTCCAGTTGGTGGCTTGTAAATGGAGCCCCAGACACTCCATGTTCAGTTTGGGGGGTTACAAATCGAGCCCCCAGACTCCATTTTGTGAGGGGGGGCTTACAAATGGAGCCCCCCAGACACTCCATGTCCCATTTGGAGGCGGCTTAGGAATCAAGCCCCCAAACACTCCATACCACAAAACCCTAAGCACAACACGGAAACATTGACACGTGGTTAAAACCACAGTAATACTATGCTTCACTGACAAGAACCATTTTCAGTTACACGCTATATTTCGTACCCCTGCGACAGAGCTTTCTTGTAACAAAAGACCCATAGGAAGCGAAAGTTATAACGAGAGAACACAACAGTAACACAAAGTACCAAACAAAACAGACATAACACACTAAGGGGTAGAACCAGTTTTGTAAGAACAACACAATGAAATCCACGTTCATTTGCGGATCGCGTGGATAACGGATGAAATCTTCTAAGCGAGGCGTCTCTTGAAGAGCACCTTGAGCTGCTGCACCGCCGGTCCCTGGATGATCTTCTCCTTGCCCTCCCATCCGGCCGACGCCCTCTCCGACGCCATGTCCAGATTGCCCAGCACCTCCTGTCCCGAGGCCTCCTTCAGAATGCAGGGGATCGCACTGCCCACATGCACCGTCGTCCATCCGCCGGCCTTTCCCTCGCTGAGAGTCAGCCACTTGTACTCCTGGCCCATGCAGCTCCTCTCCGGCACCGTCAGCAGCTGCATCGATCCCGATTCGGGTCCGGCGTTCTCCTGATTGTTCCTGCCGAAGTGGGCAGCCACCTTGTCGTTGTTGGGGTAGGCACGGCCGAAAACAGGCTCTCCGTGCTTGTACCACAGCGCCACGTACCTAAAAAAAGTCCGTTAAGCCCCGAATTTCGTGTCAAAACCTTTTGGAACATGGGTCCGGTGGAGGTGTTGAGCTGGCGGTCGTCGGCGGGCACGGCGTTCTTAGGGAACGCGTCTCCGTACTTGATGTCGTACCACAGGTCGTCGTAGACCTTGAGCCCTGTGGGAGGCGGGTTCAGGTTGCGGAAGATGGCCATCAGCTGCTTGCAGTTGCCTCCCTCCACCTTCTCCGTCTTGCCGTTAAGCGAAACCAAGGCGACTTCAGTGCCCAGATCCAGGTAGCCCAGACGCTCCTTTCCATCGCTGCACTTCATGATGACGGGAGTGGAGTTTCCACAACGGACCAGCTCCCTGTGCTTCTCCTGCTTCTCAATGGTGCTGTAGGGCAGCCACTCGTACCTAAAGTCACCTTCAAGGCTTCAGAAGGCAAGACTGACCAGTATCCGAGAGAGTTGTAGTCTCCCTTGTAGGTGAGGATCTGGATCTGGTCTCCCAAGTCCGTCTTTCCGCTGAGCTCCACTTTGCTGTAGGGGAACGAGCACTCCACTCCTCCGTCGTTGTTCCAGGCCCTTCCGTGGCAGGGCTTGCCGTGCTTGTACCACAGAGCCACGTACATGTTCTGCTGGTTCTGCACGCGAACCGGGTTGTCGGGGAAGGGAGAGCCGATGGGCTGGAAGGCCCAGGTGTCCTCCTTGGCAGCAGGCATCGTAGAGACCGTTGAGAATGAGCAAAGGGGTGGAAAGGAGGGGTTTTATGGCGGAATTCGTATGCTAATCAACGGATCGATGGTTCTAGAAGCGATCTAACGGTTCGCAACGGAGCGGGTATGCTAATTCACGGAAATATTCTAATGACCAGAAGCGCATTGCTGTCGTTTTTCATGTCCCGGCCACACATAGCGGCTTTTTTTCGAATTTTTAACCGGCAAACTGCTACGTATAGCTGTCGCCAAACTGGAATCATGCCAATAACATTAGAATGTCCCAGTGATCCTCTGTTGATATTAAAAGTCGTAGTCTAATCAGTCATCGACAGAGCATGCTTTGCATGTTTCCGCAATTAGCATATGATTTCATTTTGGCGACAGCTATATGTATGAGTCCGGGTGTATTGGTACAACCGTAATATTTGAAAACGGATTTTAGTCTAATAGCACAATTTCGAAACTTTCGAGTCATTATCGATTTTTGATCCCGATTGCGGTAGGTTCCCTGGGTTACGGTGTCTCAACTCGAAGTGAGTCAATTTGAGCCAGTTTTGCGGAAATCTATTTCACTTTATTTCAAATTTGGGGTGGGACGAGGCCCTCAGTGACACCCTACTCCGAACGCCGGTCTCCCTCTAGAGAAACCAACTTTTCTGGTTTCGAAATAGTAAACAAACATTGAAAGGGGGTTGTCTCTGAAGCTTCATTGGGGGGGGGGGCGACTGACGCATCGACCCCCCCCCCCCCAAAACGATCCCTGTCCAGCCATGGTTTAGAGGTTGGCCCTGGTCACGGATCTGGATTCAGAAGTGCAAGTTTCCCCAGCCAGGCCCGATCTGCCAGTATTTTCGAGTTCAGCCCAAAAGCTCGAACCGCTTGTTTCGGAACCCTCTTTTGGTTCTATCGTAACCACTGCCGTAACCAGCTCAATTAAGAGACTAAAGTAACCCAGTTCTACTGAGTTACCCAGTTCTTCTCAATAACCCAGTTCACCAAATTTTGCTCGGCCCGGCAAAGTTTACCACCGAATCAGACTGCCACCTACCCACACGACCAGGGTTCGATCCCGGCCGGTGGCATTCTTTTTTGTACGACTAATATGTTAGTAACAAATAATTTAAAGCAGTTTAAAAAATTATTGTACTGATTTTTACAATATATAAAATTTAACTTTTCATACCCGGGTCGTCCCGAAATATCCCTCGGCCCGGCCCGGCCCGTCATTTGAGAACCCCGCCTGCCACCAATCAACGCAGCGCGCCGGCCCGATCCCAAATTTTTTAGTCGGGCCGGACCGTTCCCAAAAGTTTCTCGGACCGGGTCCCAATTTTGCCAGGCTTGTCTACTACATAAAATTGAAAAAAAACGCGACAAATTAATTTTAAAACAATACGAAACCGACATTTTTAGTCGTTCCCGTACTCGTTCTCGATCCAGGGACCGTGAGTACCGAAGGAGAAGAAGCCGCTCCAGGTCCAGGGATAGGTAAACATTTATTTTTCTTTTGAGATAGTGCCATTTTCAGGGATTCTCGGAGGCGTCGCTATCACTGAACAATGTTGAAATCCAGTCTTTAGCCCTACGAGTTTTCTTGTCATCACTTTGTTTTACTGTTGCAAATCTGTTGTTATCGATGAATAGTTGGCATTTCTGATGTTCTGTTGTAGGCGGCCTGAGGGTGCCAACCAAACGGAATTTTATGGCCCAGCCGTTTTTGATGCCCACAGGTTTGGCGAAACGCCAATCGCTTTCCTTGGCGGGTACCCGTTTCCCAGCCGGGTGCTTTTCGGGCCAATTTATAAAATGCCAAAGCTTTCTTAGGTTTTGTTCCAGAAGGTTCTTCAAATGAGAAATGCCATGAACTGGCATTTAGCCAAAATTTTCCAAATGGCCCGGTCCGGGAGAATCCCGACACGGGTGTTGGCAAATCGCTAGGTGCTTTTCGCGATGGGGGGCGTTTTTTACAAACCTCCTTATATATGTAATTGGCAAAATGCCAACCCAGTTTTTATTTTAAAGAAAAGTTGAAATTTTTTGACCCTGAAATCAAAAACATTCATTAACAAAACAAAATATAACAGAAACGACTAAAACAACTTTACAGTGATCAACGTGTCCCGTGCGGCTACTTTTCAGAGTCCTTTGCATTCTCCTTTGTCGCATGCACGGTTTGGCGGCACCCTAAACATGAATAAGTGAGACAGACCTACAAACTACAAAAAAAAATTAGATTAGTAAAAAAGATTTAAACTTGCCTGGGAAGCAGCTCCTCCATATCTCCAATAATTCGTTGTGATCCGCCTTGCTGGCACAGTTGACAGCTTTCTCGTAAATGACGCCAGGGTGTGCTGATTTGTGATGTCTCTGTACCTGAAAAAAAAGAACGTGAGATAAGTTTTCGGTTGGTATTTTTGTGCAGCGGGCCGGCCCGGTACCATGGGTGGGTTTAACCAATTATCCGACCTCATGAGGCTCCGAATAGCGTGTGGCACCCTCAGGTCGCTTGAAAAAGGACCACTTTAAAAAAATACTGAGCCATAGACTCCTCATAACATTTGAGCTTTTAGAAGAAATTGGCGCCCTCATGCCGCTTCTAATAGCATTTCGGACCTTCATGTCGCTTCTAGCACGATGAACACATCCAATTTTGAAAAAAAAAACAGACTAATTAATGCGTTAATTAGGGATAATTGCATTTGCAAGTGGAAATTTCAAACTTTTTCAAAACTAGTTTTTAAAATGTTTTTCTTGTAGCAAATTTCATTTTAAGAAAATTTAATTCTTTACCACTATTCGATTTGTCAATATTAAAAAAGTTGTGGCCACAAAACTCGAAAAATAGGCTTTTTTACAATTTTTTTAACGAGTTATTTTTTTTTTTCTGAAAAAAAAAACTAAATGTGCGATATTTACTGATATAATAACATTACGATATGCTATATTTAAAAAAAACATCGCCAAGATTAGTGAGTTGTAAAGACCCAGTACAGAGCAATTTTTGGGGGCGGTGCGCATCAATTTTGGTCTTTTTTGGGGGTGGGGGGGGGGTGCGCTTAGGGGGTCCCGGGCCCCTCAATTTATGGTATGACCCTCAGGCCGTGTACGATAAATTTTAACGTCCTCAGGCCGTTTCTAATAGCAGGTGGCACCATATTGTCGCTTCTGGCAGCATCTGCCATCCTAAGGCCGCTAAAACAGCAGGCGCACCCCGCCCGCTTTTAATAGCAGGTGGCACTCTCAGGCCGCTTATATCCTAAGCTGCCTCACAACAACTGGTGCCCTCAAGGTCTCAAAACAATTTGAGATCCTTATGTTAGTCCGCATCATGTAACATCTTGCTTTCCCAGCCTTTTAAATCGAAAAGCAACTGCCGCTCTGAAGCAATTCTTGCAGGCTAAGGCCACTTTCCCTGGCCTTTGGAAATCCTTAATAATGTATTTTTGTTCACTTACATAGATTGCCGTCTTGGCCTTGAACTCGCACAATCGGCACTTCCAAGTCTTCGCGTCGTAGTGTGTCCGCACGTGGTCCATGAATCGGGTAGTTCCATATCTCCTCCGCCACTTGAACTCCTTCCCACACGACTGAAAACGGAGTATTAACGCTTGAAAAATCAATCAACCACCTGGAAATGGCACTTCACCTTCCGCATGACGTCATAGGCAGGGTCCTGAAATTGGGGGACTTAATTATAATTTAGGGGGGCTTGGCTTCATCAAGCAAAACCAACCCGTCTGGCTCGTTTCTTGACCGGCGCGTCTTCTGCGTCTTCGTAATCCATGTCGGACAGGTAGAACTCTTCACCCTCTTCGTCAGATTCGACCCGCGCCGGGGGAGTTTTCTGAAAAACTGGCATTAAAAAGGCAAACAGAGCACTCGTTAGTACGACAAAGCCGCTTTTGCCAGCGTCAGGCAACCTCAGGCCGCTTATAACGACATGTGGTACCGCCTGGCGCGGCTGATTTTTACAGTACTGTCAATAAACCTTGGCAAAATCGCGGCCGCGCCGGGCAGGCCCGAAAAAAATTTTTTTTTTAATTTTTACATTGGAATAAGGCATACATTTTTGGTCGGCCCTCAGGCCGCTATTAACAGCATCTGGCAGCCTCATCCCGCTTATATGAAAAAAAACTGGCAACCTCGGGCCGCTTATAATAGCATCTGACAGCATCAGGTCGCTTACAATAGCATATGAACGCAGGTCGCATATAATAACATCGGGCAGCCTTATAATAGCAAATGGCAACCTCAGGCCGTTTATAATAGCATCGGATAGCTTTCGCTCGCTTAAAGTAGCATCTGGCAGCATCAGGCCGCTTGTAATAGCATCTGGCAACCACAATACAATACAATACAATATTTACTCCCGAATCACGGCTGGATCATGTAGATCTTGAGCGGGTGTTGTTGCTCTGCCGGCGGATCCCAGTGCTTCTTGTGTTGGCAGACGTTGAGCAGGTGCTTCAGCAGTCGATCCCTCACAGCAACTGGGAGTAATGTCGATGACGGTCCCTCCTTGACGAGGTTCTGGGGCCGGATTCAGCTAGGCGGTGGAGCGAAGGAAGAACCGACCGCTCGGTGGTGAAGATTTAGCGTGAATGGCAACCTCAGGCCGCTTATAATAGCTTTTGTCAACCTCAGGCCTCTTCGAAAGATATCTGGCTACCTCAGGCCGCTTATGATAGCATCTTACAGCCGCAGGCCGTTACAATAGCAACTGGCAGCCTCAGGCCGCTTGTAATAGCATCTGGCACCCTCAGGCCGCTAATAATAGCATCGGGCAGCCTCAGGTCGTATTTAAGCTGACACTCTCCGCCCTCATATAACACTATCTGGTACTCTCAGGCCGCTTCAAACAGTGTCTGGCACCCTCAGGCCGCTTTCCGGATAAAAATGACCTTATTCGTCTTCTCCTCCTTCTCCGGATTCGTGTTGCTGAAACTTCTGTCCGTCTCCACGTTGAAATCGCCGCCCTGCGCCACCACTTCCGAAGATTCCTCCTTGATCGGAGTCATCGAGCCAACGTCTTCCAGAAACTTCTCAAACTGAAATAAAAAGTATTCAACCGCTTTTTCACTCGGGCCGCACCATGAAATCATTGGCGTCTATCGTGGCGTCGAGAGAATCGCACTCCTCCTTCACCGGCTGTTGAGAGGGCCTGAGTAGATAATGTAACATGGGTCCTGAACAGAACTCACGGAGGGGAAAGCCTGATGTTGGGGAGAGAGGCGCCTCGGCCGGGAGTGAGAGGAGGGGGAGAGCGGGGAGTAGAAGTGGAATGACATTTCTGAAAGAACTATAATGGAAGGTTTGTCACAAACTGTATGGATAAACCATAGCAGAACGCCGCGTCGGACTTGGTGTACGTAAAATCGAAAATACACCGCGATTGCGTAGCAACTATAAACCCCTAGCGCGCTATTCAAAATCACGGCTGGGCAGGAACGTATGGCTCGATGCGTATGCCCCCCCACTCAAATAGTGCCTCGGGGGCAACGAAAGCCCCCTTTGAGTTTTGTTACCATTCTGCATACGCCATACATCCGTAAGCCCCCGCCCAAATTTTGTCTTTAACGCAACGTAAGCCCCCGAATAATTTTGCTGCCATTTTCAGGCAAACGCCTAATTTAGCCAATCGCAAGTATTTCACGTACACTTGTGCTCAAAAAACTATGGCGCGAACTGAAGGGTTGACAGTAACGAACAATTTCATGACCTTGGCGAACCAATTTTATCAGGCTTTCAATTTTTAAATTTTTATCATTGCCGCCCATTTTTTGCAGTCTTAATTACGGTGGTTAAATTATCTTCCGCCAAAATTGGCTCGCAGCCCGTGGAATCCTGCCGTGGAGTCCCCCACGCGCAAAATTTGAAAAAAAACCCTTACTGTAACTCAAAAATGTACTGTCGCCATTTCCACCCCTATTGACACCGGGCTGGCAGGAATTACTGAAGAAAGTATCGATTTTTAGCCATTGAAAAACATCGACCGTAATTTTCGGGGTCGCGCCGAGCCGAATTTCTCACTTGGGGGGGGGGGGCTTGCGCCAAACATGGAATATATAATGTGGGAGGTCGCGCAAATGTACCGTAAGGGTTGCTTGTTCATGAATGTTTATCCTTGACAAACCTTCAATGGAGGTAGATCAATGGGCGATGCGGGGCCTGGGAAGAGGTCAGTCGGCTGGTCGTCGGAGTGGTACCCGAGGAAGTTCAGTCTAAAATAACACAATTTTAGGTGAAAAAAGTAATTTTCTCTACCCCATGTCCGTCTCGCAGTCGAAGAAATCCTCAACTCCACCCGAGTTGGCCGCGATGACCGGCGGAGGAGCGGCTGGAATAGAGAAAATTACGAAATTCACAAGTCAACCAACCATAGATTCCCGCATCCGCCTGTACTTGGTTCAATACGTCGTCCATCCAGGCTGAAAAGATATTTTCACTCAAGCACTTGCGTCTCCATTTTTGGTACAACGCTCTGGTACGCAATCCCGCGTGCGAAAGAAAATATCAGGGTTCTCACGGGCCGGGCCATTTGGAAAATTTTGGTCGGCCCGTTTACCCTGGACCATGGCTGGACAAGCAGCGTTTGGGGGTTTGATACGTAAGTCCCACAAATGGTGCCCAGGACTCAGGATACGCCCCCGGTTCATTTTTTTGTTACCATTTTCAACCAAATGTCGAAATACGTAGGTACCGTAAGCACCTCACGTCCAGCTATGCCCTGGACCACCCAGATAGATTGCCACCCACACGACCAGGGTTCGATCCCGGTCGGTGACATTCTTTTTTCTACAAATAATATTGACTTATATGTTAGTAAGAAAAATCATTAAGTTATTTAAAACAGTTTGACAAAAATATTGTATTGATTTACATAAAATTTGAAATTTTCTTGTTCATACCCGGGCCGTCCGGGCCGTCCCGAAAAATCGGAAAATATGTTAAATTGCGGTACCTAGGATAGCGGACGATTCTCCACGAGCACTGGACTCCACAACCGTCTGTTGCGACTGGCCGACGGGAGTTTCTCCTGTAGTTACAGAGAGGGAGGACGGCTCGCCGGGCAGACCACTGGGAGTTACGGAGAGGGAGGACGGCTCATCAGGGCCGACGGCTGGACTCATATCTTAAATGGAATAGTTAGAGAGACCCTGAACTACAAAAAAGGGCTGGCCCGCTCCACGACGCCGGGCGAGCCTGTTCTACGACGCAGCACGACGGGCCAGCCCGTTCTAGCGCGCCGGGCTAGCCCGAAAATCAAGATAAGTACCTGAGTGAATAGTGCTCAAAGAGCAGTCGAGCAAATGATGGGCGGTGTGCTGGAAGGGAGTGGAATGGCGGACTGAAACAACAAAATATATAAATAAAAATCGAATTTTCGGGCCGGCTCGGTGACTTTCCTCCAAGAAAGTATAGAAACTTGGAATTTTCGGGCCTGCCCGATGACTTTTCCAACAAAAAAACTCACCAGTTTGAAGACGTTCTCCGTCCTCCAAGAACTCTTCGTTCTTGATCTCGCGACTCGTCTCCAGGGGACACCCCGTGACATTCCCCGTGTGATTCTAAACAGTCCTTTAATACGGATTACGGTAGATATTAAACAAAAATGCGTTAATTACAAATAAAACGGTAAAAATAACGAACCGTGGGGTTCAGCCGCTCCAGATGGCGTTGGATTTCCTCCGAGAACAGGGGAATTTCCGTCATGATGCAGTGGGAGAAACCGACGCAGGCCTGAAATAGACATATTTTGTTGAGGGGAAGCGGCCTGAGGGTACCAGATAGCGCTTTTTCATAATTATACATTAAAAATGACTATAATTACACAGTTATGCCGACGAAAATGTGTGGAGCCTGCGACATCCAAAGTTATGCACTGAAAACCGTTTTTCATGCATATAAGTTGGTTTTTCGTTGAAATCTTGGTGAATTTGAAGATATATCATTGTACATTTATTGATTTCGTCATAGATTCCTTAAAAGTAGTTTAAAAACAACAAAAATCACGAGAAAATCGAAAAATCGCATTAAAACGGTCTTCTGCTCGTTCCGCCCCGTTTTCGCACAAATCTATGCACCTATTAGTGAAACAATATATTCGACACTTTTTTGTGATGTAAAAACAAAAGAAAAACTTACCAGAAGCTGTGGAATGTCGATTCCTCGCTGCTGAATGGAGCGGAGCGACGCGCCGTACAAATTCACCTGCACGTAAGACCGGAAGGTTTCCGGTGGCAGGGCTGGACTCATGGTCTGAAAAATCGATTTATAAATGTTAATTTACAAACAAAAAAATTAAAAACAAAATAAAAAAAAATTAAAACAAGCGGAAAAATCGAAATTTCGAAAATTACCCCTCGCCGTTCAATTTAATTCAACGGCGATTGAAAATGACAGCTGCTAAACATCGGGCATCGACCGATTTCGGGCAATTATTTGCCAGTTTGTTACCCAACGAACCCTTATTTCGGCAAACTTCACCTAGTTTTAAAAAATCTGTTTTTTTCCATTTTGCTTCCACTACTTTCCCCGACAAGTGAAGCGATTTATGACCTAAGCAGGCAGCTTCAGGGCTTATCGCACTGACCAGTGCACCTGATGCCACTATACAATCCCTTTAGCGCATCGTCTGTTTTTATTGACGGAGAGAGAGAGAGAGACAGAGATATAGAGATTGAGAGAGATAAAGAGACATATACGTAGAGAAGGCATATACATAAAGACAGAGTGAGACCGTGCCATAGAGAGAAACATACATTATATATATATATATATATATATAGAGAGAGAGAGAGAGACATATAGTGAAAACAGAAACATCTAAAAAGAGAGAGAGAGAAAGAGAGAGAGAGAGAGAGAGAGAAATAGAGAGAAGGACATGGAAAGAGACATAGGAGAGTGGCGTAAAGAAAGAGACATATGTATAAAAAGACAGAGAGACAGCGAGACAGCGAGACAGAGAGACAGAGAGACAGAGAGACAGAGAGACAGAGAGACAGAGAGACAGAGAGACAGAGAGACAGAGAGACAGAGAGACAGAGAGACAGAGAGACAGAGAGACAGAGAGACAGAGAGACAGAGAGACAGAGAGACAGAGTGACAGAGAGACAGAGACAGAGAGACAGAGAGACAGAGAGACAGAGAGACAGAGAGACAGAGACAGAGACGGAGAGAGAGAGAAAGAGAGACAGAGAGACAGAGAGACAGACAGACAGAGAGACAGAGAGACAGAGAGACAGAGAGACAGAGAGACAGAGAGACAGAGAGACAGAGACAGAGACAGAGACAGAGACAGACACAGACACAGACACAGAGACAGAGACAGAGACAGTGACAGAGACAGAGAGAGAGAGAGAGAGAGAGAGAGAGAGATACAGAGATACAGAGAGACAGAGACAGAGACAGAGAGAGAAAGAGAGACAGAGAGACAGAGAGACAGAGAGACAGAGAGACAGAGAGACAGAGAGACAGAGAGACAGAGAGACAGAGAGACAGAGAGACAGAGAGACAGAGAGACAGAGAGACAGAGAGACAGAGAGACAGAGAGACAGAGAGACAGAGAGACAGAGACAGAGACAGAGACAAAGACAGACAGAGAGAGAGAGAGAGAGAGAGAGAGACCAATGTCCATTTGTGAGATCCGTTCCATTCCTCTCTCATTCGTCACTGAGCCTTGGTTTCTGTCTAATTCCCTTATCAAAAGGGTCAAAATAGAATTCCAAAATCAGATTCATTCGTTATTTTGGACCCCGTCCAATCCTTTTATCATCAATTACGATTCCATGTGCTTTTGCCGCCTTATCTCTGTCATATCAGAGCATTCTCAACTTTTGTGAATTCCTGAAGGTGTTCTATAACTTTCATTCTGATTTGAGATTCGAAATTCTTTAAAATTTATTAAGAAACTGGATTTCAGAATGACTTTTCTCAACATAAACCGGTTCCATGTGCTGTGCTTCGTTCTCTGGCAGACGGCGCTGTTCTTCTGTTGTCAGCAGATTTTTCCGGTGAGTTCTTGAACTTTTTCTCTTTTCCTCTCTCCTCTCTCTCTCTCTCTCTCTCTCTCTTTCTCTCTTTCTCTCTTTCTAAATATCTAAACTCTTGAGTTGTTTGGCCTCTTTTTGTCCTCATTTCTAAACCTCCTTTTAATGTTTTGTCTCTCTTTCCTTCTATCCCTTTCTTTCATCTATGTTTGTCTCTTTTAGTCTTTTTTACTTCTTTTCATCTCTTTTTTGTTCCATTTGTCTCTTTTCTCTTTAGTCTCTTTTTCCAGTTACTGTTTTGTCTTTTGCCCGTTGCCCCAAATGTCTCTTTCCGGCCTCTTACGCCTCTTACGCCTCTTTCACCTCCCTTGTACCTCAATTGTCTATGGAGACTCTATACTCACCTTTGTTTCTCTTTTTTTCTATCTCTTTGGTCTCTTTTTGTCTCAGTACGCCTCTTTTGCCTCTTTCGCCTCTGTTTTTTTGCCTCATTCGGCACAATTGTCTTTTTCTTCTTTCTCTGTTTTTCTCTCCCCCAGTTTGCCCCTTTTGTTCGTTTATTGTCGTATTTCGTCCCTTTTGCCTCTTTTATCTCTTTTGTCCCTCTTCTATGCCTCAATTGTCCGTTTCCTCTTTACACACCGTTGTAGAGTTTTGTCTCCTTTGTTTCTTTTTTGCCTCTTTTCCCTTTTTCTTTCTTTCTTTTCTTTTTCTCTCTTCACTTCGTCTACCCTCTTTTTGGTCTCTTTTAGTCTCACTATCAGTTTGTCTCAATTTGCCTTTGCCTCTTTCGCCACTTTTTTGTGGTTCATTTGTCTCTTTCGTCTTTTCTCACCGTTGTGGGGATTTCTATCTTTTTTGGTCTCTTTTTGTCTCATGTCTCCTCTTTTGCCTCTTTTGTCTCTCTTTTATGCCTCATTTGTCTCTTTCCTCTTTAATCATCGTTGTTGCGTTTTGTCTCATTTTGCCTTATTCCTGTTCCCTCTTTTCCACCTCTTTTACTTTTTTCTCTCTCCACTTATTTTAGTCTCATTTTATGTTTTGGTATCAATTCGCCTCATTCCCCTATTTCGGCTCTCTTTTCTGCCTCATTCGGTATGTTTGTCTCTTCCCCATTTTTCTTTCTTTTCTGTTTGCCTCTTTTGTATCTCTTCAGTCTCTTATTGTTTCAGTGTGCCTCCTTTGTCTCTTTCTCCTCTCTTTTTTCTGCATCA
This sequence comes from Oscheius myriophilus, assembly GCA_964057215.1. Taxonomy (NCBI): domain Eukaryota; kingdom Metazoa; phylum Nematoda; class Chromadorea; order Rhabditida; family Rhabditidae; genus Oscheius; species Oscheius myriophilus. The sequence goes on along the minus strand of OZ059904.1, from coordinate 31,119,392 downwards.
TTTGTCTCTTTTCTCTATTAGTCTCATTTCGTCTCATTTTGCTCCTTTGCATTCTTCTTATCTCTTTTACGCCTCATTTGTCTCTCTATCCTCTTCACTCACCGATGTGGGGTTGTCTCCTTTTTGCCTCTTTTCCATTCCATTCTCCCCTTTTTCAAGTCTTGCTTCTTTTTCTTTCTCCACTTCCTCTCATCTCCTCATTTTAGGTGTTTTACAACCTCACTCCCAAGCGAGAATGTGCCGATCCCGGATTCCAATGGTCGAAAACTCAATGCGAACTCTCCGAAAACCAACAGTGCTCAGAACTCAAAAACTGCTCAAGCATCGTCGTAGAAAAGCCAATTTTTCATTCCATGGTGGAAGATTTCGATCTCTACTGTGATAAATCGTATGACTCTACTTGGGTATTTAGCAATTAAAACTTAATTACCCCAATTTTAAGGTCTCAACCATTCAATTTCTCGGCGTTCTTTTCGGCACAATCATCTACGGCCACTTGGGAGATCACTTTGGCCGTAGGCCAGTTTCCATCTTCGGAATTACTATTGGAGCAGCTTTTGGAGTGGCTAGCGGTGAGCTAAGGCCTAATTAAGGTTGTTAAGGTAGTTTTAGGTTTCGCCCCGTCTTGGGAGGTTTTCGCGGCACTTCGATTTGTAGTTGGAACGAGTATTGCCTCGATTTTGGTAGTTTTCTACGCCTATATTATGGAGTTGATTCTACCGGAGCAGAGAGTGTTTCTGAGATCTTTCTTTAATTGGGTGGGTTGGAGAGAGAGAGAGAGAGAGAGAGAGAATGCGAAGTCTGAGACGCAGTTACGCACCTACAACAGACAAACTTCGGAACGCTCTCAATTCCTTCCAACAGACAAACTTTGGAACGTTCTGATTTCCTTTCAACAGACAAACTTTGGATTCTGATTTCCTTTCAACAGACAAACTTTGGAACGTTCTGATTTCCTTTCAACAGACAAACTTTGGATTCTGATTTCCTTTCAACAGACAAACTTTGGATTCTGATTTCCTTTCAACAGACAAACTTTGGAACGTTCTGATTTTTTTCAACAGACAAACTTTGGATTCTGATATCCTTTCAACAGACAAACTTCGGAACGCTCTCAATTCCTTCCAACAGACAAACTGTGGAACACTCTCATTTTCTTTCAACAGACAAACTTTGGAATGTTCTGATTTCCTTTCAACAGACAAACTTTGGAACGTTCTGATTTCCTTTCAACAGACAAACTTTGGATTCTGATTTCCTTTCAACAGACAAACTTTGGAACGTTCTGATTTCCTTTCAACAGACAAACTTTGGAACGTTCTGATTTCCTTTCAACAGACAAACTTTGGATTCTGATTTCCTTTCAACAGACAAACTTTGGAACGTTCTGATTTCCTTTCAACAGACAAACTTTGGATTCTGATTTCCTTTCAACAGACAAACTTTGGAACGTTCTGATTTTTTTCAACAGACAAACTTTGGATTCTGATATCCTTTCAACAGACAAACTTCGGAACGCTCTCAATTCCTTCCAACAGACAAACTTTGGAACGTTCTGATTTCCTTTCAACAGACAAACTTTGGAACGTTCTGATATCCTTTCAACAGACAAACTTCGGAACGCTCTCAATTCCTTCCAACAGACAAACTGTGGAACACTCTCATTTTCTTTCAACAGACAAACTTTGGAATGTTCTGATTTCCTTTCAACAGACAAACTTTGGAATGTTCTGATTTCCTTTCAACAGACAAACTTTGGATTCTGATTTCCTTTCAACAGACAAACTTTGGAACGTTCTGATTTTTTTCAACAGACAAACTTTGGATTCTGATTTCCTTTCAACAGACAAACTTCGGAACGCTCTCAATTCCTTCCAACAGACAAACTGTGGAACACTCTCATTTTCTTTCAACAGACAAACTTTGGAATGTTCTGATTTCCTTTCAACAGACAAACTTTGGAACGTTCTGATTTCCTTTCAACAGACAAACTTTGGATTCTGATTTCCTTTCAACAGACAAACTTTGGATTCTGATTTCCTTTCAACAGACAAACTTTGGAACGTTCTGATTTCCTTTCAACAGACAAACTTTGGAACGTTCTGATATCCTTTCAACAGACAAACTTCGGAACGCTCTCAATTCCTTCCAACAGACAAACTGTGGAACACTCTCATTTTCTTTCAACAGACAAACTTTGGAATGTTCTGATTTCCTTTCAACAGACAAACTTTGGAATGTTCTGATTTCCTTTCAACAGACAAACTTTGGATTCTGATTTCCTTTCAACAGACAAACTTTGGAACGTTCTGATTTTTTTCAACAGACAAACTTTGGATTCTGATTTTCTTTCAACAGACAAACTTCGGAACGCTCTCAATTCCTTCCAACAGACAAACTGTGGAACACTCTCATTTTCTTTCAACAGACAAACTTTGGAATGTTCTGATTTCCTTTCAACAGACAAACTTTGGAACGTTCTGATTTCCTTTCAACAGACAAACTTTGGATTCTGATTTCCTTTCAACAGACAAACTTTGGAACGTTCTGATTTCCTTTCAACAGACAAACTTTGGATTCTGATTTCCTTTCAACAGACAAACTTTGGAACGTTCTGATTTCCTTTCAACAGACAAACTTTGGATTCTGATTTCCTTTCAACAGACAAACTTTGGAACGTTCTGATTTTTTTCAACAGACAAACTTTGGATTCTGATTTCCTTTCAACAGACAAACTTCGGAACGCTCTCAATTCCTTCCAACAGACAAACTGTGGAACACTCTCATTTTCTTTCAACAGACAAACTTTGGAATGTTCTGATTTCCTTTCAACAGACAAACTTTGGAACGTTCTGATTTCCTTTCAACAGACAAACTTTGGATTCTGATTTCCTTTCAACAGACAAACTTTGGAACGTTCTGATTTCCTTTCAACAGACAAACTTTGGATTCTGATTTCCTTTCAACAGACAAACTTTGGAACGTTCTGATTTCCTTTCAACAGACAAACTTTGGATTCTGATTTCCTTTCAACAGACAAACTTTGGAACGTTCTGATTTTTTTCAACAGACAAACTTTGGATTCTGATTTCCTTTCAACAGACAAACTTCGGAACGCTCTCAATTCCTTCCAACAGACAAACTGTGGAACACTCTCATTTTCTTTCAACAGACAAACTTTGGAATGTTCTGATTTCCTTTCAACAGACAAACTTTGGAACGTTCTGATTTCCTTTCAACAGACAAACTTTGGATTCTGATTTCCTTTCAACAGACAAACTTTGGAACGTTCTGATTTCCTTTCAACAGACAAACTTTGGATTCTGATTTCCTTTCAACAGACAAACTTTGGAACGTTCTGATTTCCTTTCAACAGACAAACTTTGGATTCTGATTTCCTTTCAACAGACAAACTTTGGAACGTTCTGATTTCCTTTCAACAGACAAACTTTGGATTCTGATTTCCTTTCAACAGACAAACTTTGGAATGTTCTGATTTCCTTTCAACAGACAAACTTTGGATTCTGATTTCCTTTCAACAGACAAACTTTGGAACGTTCTGATTTTTTTCAACAGACAAACTTTGGATTCTGATTTCCTTTCAACAGACAAACTTCGGAACGCTCTCAATTCCTTCCAACAGACAAACTGTGGAACACTCTCATTTTCTTTCAACAGACAAACTTTGGAATGTTCTGATTTCCTTTCAACAGACAAACTTTGGAACGTTCTGATTTCCTTTCAACAGACAAACTTTGGATTCTGATTTCCTTTCAACAGACAAACTTTGGATTCTGATTTCCTTTCAACAGACAAACTTTGGAACGTTCTGATTTCCTTTCAACAGACAAACTTTGGAACGTTCTGATATCCTTTCAACAGACAAACTTCGGAACGCTCTCAATTCCTTCCAACAGACAAACTGTGGAACACTCTCATTTTCTTTCAACAGACAAACTTTGGAATGTTCTGATTTCCTTTCAACAGACAAACTTTGGAATGTTCTGATTTCCTTTCAACAGACAAACTTTGGATTCTGATTTCCTTTCAACAGACAAACTTTGGAACGTTCTGATTTTTTTCAACAGACAAACTTTGGATTCTGATTTCCTTTCAACAGACAAACTTCGGAACGCTCTCAATTCCTTCCAACAGACAAACTGTGGAACACTCTCATTTTCTTTCAACAGACAAACTTTGGAATGTTCTGATTTCCTTTCAACAGACAAACTTTGGAACGTTCTGATTTCCTTTCAACAGACAAACTTTGGATTCTGATTTCCTTTCAACAGACAAACTTTGGAACGTTCTGATTTCCTTTCAACAGACAAACTTTGGAACGTTCTGATTTCCTTTCAACAGACAAACTTTGGATTCTGATTTCCTTTCAACAGACAAACTTTGGAACGTTCTGATTTCCTTTCAACAGACAAACTTTGGATTCTGATTTCCTTTCAACAGACAAACTTTGGAACGTTCTGATTTTTTTCAACAGACAAACTTTGGATTCTGATATCCTTTCAACAGACAAACTTTGGAATGTTCTGATTTCCTTTCAACAGACAAACTTTGGAACGTTCTGATTTCCTTTCAACAGACAAACTTTGGAACGTTCTGATTTTTTTTTCAACAGACAAACTTTGGAACGTTCTGATTTCTTTTCAACAGACAAACTTTGGAACGTTCTGATTTTTTTCAACAGACAAACTTTGGATTCTGATTTCCTTTCAACAGACAAACTGTGGAACGCGGTGATTTCCTTTCAACAGACATATTTTGGAACAACGTTTAACGTTTTAAATTTAACATGGTTGAATTGCGACTGAGGTTTTTCTTTAGTAAAGATGCGAGAGAAGGTCTAGAGACATGAATAATGAGACTGAGAGGGAGATGTGAGTAGTGAGACTGAGACATTTTGATTGGGAGGAAAAGAGGTACTGAGACTTTGATACGCGCGGCAAAGGAGGCCAATGTAAGAAAATTTGACAACACACTGTGAGGAGTGCATTGTTTGCGAGTAAGAGAGAAAGAGAGAAATAAATTGAGTTTGTGAGGTATTGAGACCAATTTACCTGTGAGGCTTTGAGACGGCGAGACGTTGAGGGCGTGAGGCACTACAAGAGTGAGGCATTATGTTGACACGGCAGGAGACTTTGAGACTTTCAGTTGTTGAGATACTCAAAAGAGAAAGTCGGAAGCATAAAGTGAGGCGTTGAGGCAATGAGATGTGTTAGAGTCACACAGTGGGACTTGCCTCACAAACATTGACAGCGTTTATGAGGCATTAAGAAAAGGTAGAAGCAAGTAGAAAAGTAGCAGTGAGTAGGGAGAGACCGAGACATTTGGGATAGTGAGAACTTAAGGATAGGATGCATTTTGCTATTGAGGCCTTCTACTATGAGATTTGGAGATGATGAGAGAGTAAGTGCTCACAAGAGGATAGTGAGGCATTGCAAAAAGAAGCAGTGGATAGTTGGGAGGCTTTGAGAAATTGTGGTATCACAAATAGTCTTGAGAACCTTGACATGACGCTCGAGGGAAACAGGTAATCAAACGCTACTAAGACTGAGACATAATAGGTGTGCAGTGAGGAATAGAGGCATTAAAAAGATAGCTAGAGAGGCACTAAAGTGAGATGAGACTTGGAAATGCGGCGGTGAGGTATTGCTCTTAAATGCAGTGGATTCATTGAGAGATACTGTGAGGCATTGAGGCATTGAGGTACTGAGTTGAAACAGTAAGAAAGTGAGAAACTGTGAGGCACTCAGTAAATCAACCAGGGTTCTGAAGGCATAGAGACATAATGTCTCAGACATGGAAACTTGCGAAAAATGTGCTAATAAAGCCCTGTGGGTTGTGAGAAAGCTATTTCGTATTGATTACCGCAGATATGATCAGGTTAATTGGTTAATTAGGTGATCAGAAAGCGGTTTATAAATGTCTTGGAGACTTCGCTTTTCAGGGCTACGCCCGCATCGTCTTTACCTTTGTTTGTTTCCTCTGCGGCTGGTGGAGGTCTGCCGCCGTTTTCACCGCGCTCCTCCCAGTCCTAGTCCTCCCTGTAATTCTTCTTCTTCTTCCTGAGTCGCCAAAATGGTATTTTTCCAGTACTTTTTATTATTTATTCACAAATGACTCAGGTATCAGACAAAAGGCCGTCTTGACGATGCCAGGCGAGCGGAAGAGAGAATCCGTCGACTTTCTGGATTGAAGAGCTTTGATCTGGAGTCGATTGATGAAGCAGTTAAGCCGGTTGAGGAGGCGAGAGACACCCATGTTTACACCATGAAGGACCTCTTTTCTGAGAGACAATTGGCCATTCGAACGGCTGTTTTGGGAACTCTTTGGTTCTGTACAAGGTGAGGGGTTCGGGGGCGACATGGTGCATCGGAAGTGTCACTCACTCGCACTCACACTCAAACTCACAGTCACACTCACACTTTTCCAGTTTGTCCGCCTTTGGAAGTGATCTAAATTCGGGAAATCTGGCTGGAAGCTTCTACGTGACTCAATTTGTCTCGGGACTTGTCACAGCTCTCGGGAAAATTGTACGTTTCTCGAATAAGCAAGAAATTATACTATTTTAGTTCGTTTTCTTCTTTGACACATACTGGCCCTCGTTCGACCGTAGACGCCTTCATCAACTGCCTCAGGTTCTCATGATTCTCTGCTACACGGCCATTATGGTCATCATTATCTTTGCTCCGGAGACGGATTGCGACGGAGACTCGTGGAAGGATTGGACAGGTAACTTTTGGCTTTCCCTTTGATATTTCGAATAACTGCTCTCAAAATCGAATGCAACCAAGCAGGTTAAAATGTCGGAGTGTGGATTCGAACCCGGGTCGGTAGATCAGTACGCGAGCCCGTTACCACTTGACCATTGTGAGCGCGCTTTGCTGCAAAGGCGCCGGCGCCGGGGTCATACCGTAGTGTAGTGGTAACGTTCTCGCTTGCAAATCTGATGACTCTGGCTCGAGTCCGCCCCATGGTTTTTTGTTTATTTTCCTGTGTGACAAACTTTGGAACGGTCTGAATTCATTTCAACAGACAACCTTTGGCACTGTTAATTCCTTCAACACATAAACATTATAACGCTGTGAATTCCTTTCAACAGACAAACTTTGGAACGGTTTGATTTCATTTCAACAGACAAACTTTGGAACGCTCTGATTCCCTTTCAAAGACAAACTTTGGAACACTGATTTCGTTTCAACAGACAAATTTTGGAACGCTTTGAATTCTTTTAAACAGACAAACTTTGGAACGCTCTGAATTCCTTTCAACAGACAAACTCTGGAACGCTATTTTCAGTTATCATCATCAACATCATCGGTGTCTCCCTCATTGAAATCACCTGGGATGCCTGTTACCTCGTCGCCGTTGAAGCCTTTCCCACCCGTTTGCGTACAATCGGTGTGGGTTCTTGCTCCCTTCTCGCGAGAATCGGAGCCCTCCTCGCGCCTCAAATGGCCTATCTCTCTCAGTTCTCCCCAGCCGCTCCCTATGGAGTCGTAGTCTCTATTGGCCTCCTCTCTCTCCTCATTTCTCTCTTCTTCCTCCCCGACACAAAAGGAGTCGACCTGTCTGACCCTGAGCCAGAAAATGAGTTTCAAGAGGAAAGCCTAAAATTTTGATCTCCCTCCGAATGTTTGTTATTTTTGTACATACACTTTGTAAATAAAAGCATCTTTGTTTGGTCAAAGTTGGCGATAATGATGGATTCCATTATCTGAACCCGCTGATGAGGTGTAAAGTGGCTATTATTTGTACTACAGCTCCTGGTGGCCATACTTGTCGACCGGCCACATGCACTCGCAGCCGACTGGCACGTCGCGGACGGAGGAGGCCAGCCAGTGGGAGGAACCACGCGGTCGACGGGAGACATGCACCTGAAATAGAGAGGGTTAGAGAGAGAGAGAGAGAGAGAGAGAGAGAGAGAGAGAGAGAGAGAGAGAGAGAGAGATAGACAGCGAGAGGGAGGGAAGAAAAGGAAAAAACGGATGCACCATGTCGCCCCATCACCATTTGAGCTTAGTTGATAAGTTACTCAGTTAGTGTGTTTCTGTGAGAGAGAGAGAGAGAGAGAGAGAGAGAGAGAGAGAGTAAAAGAGAGAACAGAGAGAAAGAGAGCGTAAGAAAGACGGATGCACCATGTTGCCTCTTTATCGGCCATAGTTAAATGGCCATAGTTAATAGGTTTCTTTGCCTCCATCACTCTTGAATGCGTCAATGTTACTGAGTTGGACAAGAGAGGAATGAAGAGAGAGAGAGAGAGAGAGAGAGAGAGAGAGAGAGAGAGAAAGGGAGAGAGAGAATGAGAGAAAGATACTACAGATGAGGGAGGGGAGAGACATTTGAGATCCTTACCTCTGCATACCGTTGAACACATCGCAAAAGTCCGTGAACACATGTCTGAAAAATGAAAATTGACTTTTCCTATGTCTGTGCCTCTGCCTCCATCTTTGTCTTTGTCTCTGTCCCAGTCTATGTCTCTATCTCGGTTCATGTCTTTGTATCTCCGTCTTTGTCTCTCTCTCTCTTGTTTATCTCTTGTTGACCCTCTCTCCCATGTCATTTGCGTGAATTCCAAAAGAAGCATGCCATATAACTCTGCCGAAAAAGTGTTCCTTTGGGAGAGGCGTCGCTCGTAAATCTGCGGACTAGCGCCATGTCGCCACTGCCCCTGTAAATGGCTAGGCTGGAAATAGCCAAGAGATAACTCTTTCACGTGGCAACAACACGCAATTGGTCTTGGGAGAAAAACGCGTTTGACGCATTTGTGTGTAGAGAACCGATTTGTTTTGTGATATGGGAAATGTCTTTGAAGGGACCCACACATGGTAAAAACTGGAAACTCATTTCAACAGACAAACCTTGGAACGCTCCGATATATTTTCAACAGAAAAATTTTGGAACGCTGTGAATTCCTTTCAACAGACAAACTTTCAGCAAAATTTTGAATTCTGAGATTTTGTTTCAACAGACAAACTTTGGAACGCTCCGAATTCCTTTCAACAGACAAACTTTGGAACGCTCTGAATTCCTTATGACAGCCAAACTTTGGAACGCTCCAAATTCCATTCAAAAGAGAAACTTTGGAACGCTTGGACTTCCATTCAACAGACAAACTTAGGAACACTGGGGAAAAACATTGCTTTACTGTATGCCTCTCTTTCTTCCTCTCTCTCTCTCTCTCTCTCTCTCTCTCTCTCTCTTTCTCTCTCTCTTACCTGCTCCTCCAGTCTCATCGTCTCTCCTCTCTCGTATCTGGCCGAATTCCGACACCTTACTTCTACAATGAAAGGAGGATCGAATTCCTCTGTCGACGTGTTCAAGTCTTTCGCCCGCCTCTCCGTGAGACATAGTGGCTCATTCCGTTCCCTTCTGGAGGCCGCGAGGTTCTGAAATATGCTAAATTTTGCCGAAAAAGACATTGAATTCCCGATTTTAACATTTCAAAACCCCGTTTCCCTCAACTTTGCCCGTTTTCGCCGTTTCACAGGATCCTCCTAACAATGTGGGCGACGTGTCTTCGCAAACAGAGCCAATGGGACGTGGCCCTCGCAAATGTTGCCCTTTGAATGCCAATGTTGGCTGTATTTGAACGGACGGCGAAAAGGCGCCAAACGCCTGCCTCATTAATCAGAAACCGTTCGGCACAGAGACTTTTCGATATCTGTTGTGCGATTGGATCCAGTTTCATTTTCTTTTTTTCGATGGGGTAGACGTTAAACGAAGTACGCGGAACCGTAATATCTGCAGGAAGTAGGAAAAAATAGGGAATTTTGAAGCATGGCCACGTAATGTTTTGATTTTCATGGCGATGCGGCGAATAAACTAGAGACAAGCGACTCAGCACTTGATTCGATACTTCCTGATTTGTTTTAATCAAAGTTGTATCAGAAAAAGTGGACAGAACATTCCAAATTTCGAATTACTTGAAAAATACGACTTTTGTTGCTCGCTTTTTAGCATAAACCGCGCAGTTGCAAAGATGCGCAAATTTTATTTTTAAAAAAAACAAACAAACAAAAACAGATAAAAAATGCTTCAGAAAGGCCGAACATCGCAATTTAAGGTGAGATCATGGTTTGCACGCTGTTTAGCAGAAAACACGAGCTCTATGCATGCCTTATAAATTAATAACTTTGCATTTATTAATTCCATAAATCGCAGTAGAAAGAATTAAAAATTATGATAACTAGGGCGCGCTTGGCTCGCTACCGCTCGCCAAGCGCGCCCTAGCTGGGGGGGCCTGCAGCCCCCCAGACCCCCCGCGTGATTCAGAGTTTATAGTTGCACACTTGCCAATTTAACAGTTACAGTCTCATGTTTTGTTTAAAAAAGAAAACAACGTACTTAACATTACGCTTCAGAACAAGATTTAGAACATAAACAATATGTTTTACAGAAAGTACAAGATAATTATGTAAGATAAACAACATTGGTTATAGCTGTCGCCAAATTGGAATCGTGCGAACAAAATTGGAATGTTCAAGTGATGCTCTGTTGATATGGAAAATTCGTAGTCTAATCATTTTCGACAGAGCATGCTTTGCATGTTTCCGCAATTAGCATAAGATTTCGGTTTGGCGACGGCTATAGTTCGATGCCGATTATAGCCGTCGCCACACGGAAATCGGTTAGAAAAAGTCGCTTTTTCTTTGCGTATTCGCTTTTTGCACGCTATTTTCGCCTGTCGCACGAATGTTGCATAAAGGCTGTTTTTGGCAGGATTTCAATTTGGCGACAGCTATATGCTTCTTGAAATTGTAAACTGACAAATCTGAGCCCCAACTGGGGGCATGCACCCCTCAGGCCCGCTGCCCGCATCCAATGTTTAACGGGTCAAACTTCAGCTTCGGCGGCGCTGGCTTCGCCAGCGCCGCCTCAATCCCGGTTTTGTTTCTGCATTACATAGTAAGTAAAGCCGTAAATCATTACAATCAATATGTTCCTAACATATTTCCGAAGGTCGTATTGTCAAACACACTTAAGTACACAAAAAAATGAAGTGCGTTATTGAATTCATACTGAAACGGAATTTCGCCTCAGGGCGACTGTTTTGAGTTGATTAACCCATAATCATAAGATTTACGCTCGTTTAGAGATGATCGGTAATTTTTGAAAAATTTTCCAATATCGTGCACGCGATCGCATCGGGACCCAAAACCTGCAAAATTGCTCGCTTCGCCTTTTTTGAGCTTGAATAACTTGAACGAAAGTTTGACTGTCCTTGTGAAATTTGGTAAGTTGACAGATTTGTAAACGTTTTAGCTGCTCTGAAACCCTTGAAACCTAAATATGAATACGGAGCCGAATCCTAGACGTCAAAAATCCAAAATCTCGAAATTTCACGAAAAATTAAAAACCGGTTTCTGAGGGGCGATTTTAATTTCCGGTTCTAATATTGGTTTGAGTTAATGTGTGAGGGATAATCAATAAACCTGTCATGGAGCTGACTTCCAGAACATGCGTTTTGGGCGTTTTTTTCGGTTTTTCATTCGCGTTTTTCTCAGTCCGTATGGCGAAATCCACGATAAAACCGCATTTAGTGCAAAGGTCTTTTAACTGGTTAACGGTTTGCCAAGTACGAAATCTGGGAAGCTTTCACTTCCTGTTTTATTAAGCTGCAAATTTAGCGAAAACGACGACTTTGTCTGCAAATTTACATTTTTCCAGGTTTTACTTGCTTTTTAAACTTTGCCATTGGGCGTCAACATATAACTTTTAGATACACATAATCCCAATTGAAAACCTACTTCCAATTCTCAAAAAATTGAGAACATCGTTAAAAATATCTCGGCTCCTATTGCGAAATCGACAGTTTGTGTTTTGCAGAATCGCAGGCCTATAGCCATATATGATCCTATTCAAATTTGACAACCTTAGAAAATTTATTACGCAAGATATAAAATGCCAAACTTGAAAAAAACGACGACTTTTCGTGTATTTTGTAGTTTATCTCGACAGGGATTGATTTTGAGAGATTGGCCAAATGTAACTTTTTGAAGCTTTCCGATTTCTAGAGTTTTCTGTTAAAACAGATTTTGCGATTTCTGAAAATTTTTAGTGACACATTTGAATTGGATTTTTAAAATGGAATATAAACGAGGCATGCCCGCTGTTTAGCAGCAGGCGCGCGTGCATTCCACTTTTGTAAAGTTTATGCCCAGTTTGTATTTTTTTTATAAACAAACACTACTAAAATTAAATAAATGACCTGAGTTACACATTTAGCAGGCAATTTGGTAGCTGTCCGCTGTTTAGCATCAGCGCGCGCACCTCGCAGGAACCCGAGCACCCAATTCTAATTTCAGTTGAAAAGATGAAATTTAACAATAATGGAATTTAACAAATACTTTATTCCTGTTCCATTTGGGTCATTAAATATTTGTTCTTTTGCATTAGACAACTTAACGCACGCTAAAACAACTTTTGATCTTCAAGGGCAATTCGGCAATGAAACTATAAACAAGCAAAGTATTTTGGTGTCGCTGATGTCAAGACAGGATTAGAAAGTTCCCGCTAGATTTTTGTCAACATGTTGTTAAATTTTGGTGAAAAATTGTAATTAATGGGTTGCTCGATGTTTAACAGACAGTGTGCGAGCTGCCCGCTGTTTAGTGAAGCCTGCGCGCATGTTACACGTCTAACTCACAATTGTGATTTGTCCGGAAAGTTTGGATAATACAAGCAAAGTTAAAACTCTTATGTTGCTTTAGAATAAGCAAAGATACTGATTTTGGTCATTTTGTACCTGCCCGGTGTTTAGTGGAAACTGCGCGCGGGCGGCAAGCGCCCGCATACTCACTTTTTCAAAGGTATGTTTTAAAACTTCTGTTTTTTTTTTTGATAACAAACTGTTTATTCAAAAACTGGAAAACAGTATCACTGATTTCCTGGTTCGCGGTGTAATTTTCGAACAGGATTTGATACTTCCTGGTTCATTTCACGATGAACTTTGATTCTGTCTCTCTCTACTTCTCTTTTTATCCCCTTCACTTCGTATTTGTGTACAAAACTTCACTCTGGTCGGCGCGCGTCAAAAATCGCAGCGGGAATCATCGCCCGATTTGGCGTATTTCCTGATTTGCCCCAAGGGAAAGGACCCCCCCCCCTCCTGAAGCGCACCCCCTCAGCCTCCTCCACCACTTTTCAGTCGGCCTTTGCGCGCAGGGCAGCGCCATGTTTTTGCGTGTTTTGCCTTCCTTCGGAGCGTGAACATTCCGTAGCGATTCATCACACGTGATTGGCACATCGAACGAAGAGACATTCCTTTGCGGATCGCCCGCAAAATTGCATTATCACAACTGGAGACGCATCAACGGGCATTTCACACTCTCTTTCATCGTGATTCCCGTATGGAGAAAGGTCGAGAGTGAAAAAAAAAGAGAAAATCGAGGATAATTTCAATGAAAATTAAAGGAAATTGTAAAAATTGAGCTAAAAATGGATGTATCGTAATTTACGTATGGGGAAAGGTCAAAGAGTGGGAAATCGAAGATATTTTCAATTAAAATAGAAGGAAACCCGTCAAACATGGGCGAAAAATGCATTTGGGGACAAGGTTTTGATAAACAAAATGCATTTAATAAATAAAATACCCCAAAAATCAATAGATGCCTTGATTTGGGGGGGGGGGGGGTGGCATTTTCGAAACTAAAATCGCGCCACTCCCGCAACGCAGCGCGGTCTTTGCAGTTTTATGACAATTTTAAGGGGGAAAAGCATTTAAAGCATTTTAACCGACGTTTTAATTTTGGAAAAAAATAATTTTGAGCAGTAATCAATAAATGTCCGGTGTGGGGCATTTTCTCAGGCAAAAGCCGCTGCGCCCCCCTCCACGCGGCGTGATCGGGGGCTTGTAAATTTAATTTTATCGATTTTTTTTTGTTTTATTGCGAGAAAAGATTGAGAAATTACAAGTTTTTGAAAAAAATTACAATTTTCGTTTAATAATCTATCAAAAATGGATTTTTTTGTGTGGTTATTGATTTTCGCACCAATTTTGCCCTTCTATTGTTGCAAATTCTAGACTAGACACATGAACGTACTTATCACTTTGAGAAATAAAAGATATGCACCACTGTCTGTCTGGAAAGGACATAATTTTCGAAAATATTTCTGTTTTGCGCTACTTTCGCTGCAAAACCCGTTTTTTCTAGTTGTTTTAAGGTCTCTGATCTACGGATCACATCATTTTTTGTTGATTTGTAACCTGTTAACTCTTGAAAAGGATGTAATGTCTATAAAGTGCTAGATGACAAATAAAACAAGGGTGTGGCAGTGGGAAAGGACAAGCCCGGCGTTTTTTCTCAATTTTTAAAAGATTTTCGATTTCAGTTTATGTTTAAAAATATTTTCGAAGCGGATGGTAGCTGTGTCGCGTGTCGGGTTCGCGTTGCGGCTGCAGGGCGGCTTTTTTTGCGGGAAATATCATAAAATAGAGGTTTTTGTGTAAATAGGGTATTTAAATATTCATTTTAACTGCATAAATTTAAGGGTTAAAGGTTTTGAGTTAAAAATGGCGGCTATAGGATCGGCGCGATACGGCTGCGTGCACTGTCAATAGGGTTCAAAACTACAAAAAATTCGTAATGTTATGATATTCAAATGAGTTTTCACAATTTTAAAGACATTTTTTATTAACGATAAATTTTTCATACCTTTATGGTGCGAAATATAAACATGCGCGGCGCGACACAAACGCGCTGCGGCTGCGACGTGGCTGTTTGGAAGGATACTTTGTTTATATCGTATTTTTTTGTTCTAAATGCATATTTTGCAAACATTTATACATAATTATGTTAGAGAATTTGATTTTAATGCGTGCTGGGTGGAAATCAGTGGGTATTTGGCGCGGCGGGGGATGTTGCGGCTGTGGCGCGGCTACGTGGGATATAAACTTTATTTATTTCGTATTTTTTTGTTACAAATGCGTATTTTGCACTCATTTTTTTCATATAATTTTGTTAGAATAGTTGATTTTTAGTTGGACCGACACTGCCGTGTTGTTTTTGGCGCGGCGAGTGCGTGCGGCTGAAAATCAAAATGTGTGATCTTTGCTACTTAAACTGCAATAAAAATTTGAATTTGAAGTTTGAAACCCTCTACCATGTGCGGAAAATCCCCTCTGACAAAAGATAGCGTCCCGCCGATCATCCATCACCCCTTTTTCGGCCCCCGGCCACCGTTGTTTCGTTGAAAACGGTCGTCTGGAACCGCCGCCCTTACACATGTTTTTAGATTGACGACCTTTGTGGTCTCCGGGAAATAGAGAGAGGAATCGCCAACCGGCTGTCACACAAATCTTCCTGACACACGCGTTCATGTCATTTGACAGCGAAAGTAGGTGGGAACCTGCCTTTTTGCGCTTTGTTTTCTCCCGTCGCGAGTCTTCGGAGAACATTTCAAACAGTTCATCGACGGCGTTTGAGCGGTGCTTGTGGCGACGACGGTGGGCACGGAGGCGCAGACGGGCGGCGCCGTCGAGGGGAGAGGCTGGAATGGAGGGATTGAGGGAAACAGAGAAGGAAAGTGGTAGAAAGCCAGAAACAGAAACAGAGACAGAGATATAAATACGTTAAAACAAGATAATACCACAAAAATAAATAGATTTATAAAATGGGGAGGACATTTTCCAAAACAAACAACAAACCAATGCGGTCTATCCACTTTGGGCCTCATTATATATAATTTTAAGGTGAAAACACTATTTAAAAACGTTTTTCATTTATAAAATGTGTTTAATCATGAAAATACAACAAAAATCCGTAGATTTCTTGATTTAGGGGGCATTTTCGAAAACAAACAAAAAATACCGGCGCGGTACATCTAAATTGGGCCCCATTATATATAGTTTTAAGGTAAAAACGCCTTCTAAAATTGTTTTTCATTGATAAAAGTATTTAATCATGAAAAAAACCAAAAATCCATACACTTCTTGATTTGGGGGCTTTTTCGAAACCAAAAACACACCGCACCCCACCGCGTCGCGGTCGTTTCTGCCTGATGTCCATTTTATAACACGAAAAATGTAGTTTATCCGAAATTTTGTTTTTACCTAAAGAATTCTAAACAGTAATAAATAAATTCCCGGTGTGGGGCATTTTTTTAGACAAAAACCGCTGCGCACGCCTCCGTCGGGCTTTGTTAATTAGGTTTTTATCATTTTTTTTTTGAGATTTTTTTTTAGAGATTTTTTTTTAGAATGATGTAGATAGAGAGAGAAATAAAGAGATAGGGAAGAAAGACATACGTTGTGTATTTTTCTAACTTCAGCAGTATTCAATGGTTGGAAGCCGCTTTTCCCATTCAAAATCGCTTTTTGCGGCCATAAAGGTACCAGTAATCACAAACTCTTGCTTAGAATATAGCTTATTGGATTCATTGTCGTCGCGTTCCGATTCGATCGCAGATTGATCGCAAATCAGCGATCAGCGCAAAGGCGAAAACATCCCGACGGATCGTATTTCCCCGATTCGGGATTCCAATCCGAATTATGACTTCACATCGATTAAACCCATTCACACATGGGTTTAGGAGAAAATGAGGAAAGCAAGGTGTCAAAAATTTTTATTTTCATATAAGTGAGATTTTTATGGGAAAAGACAACGTTAGTAATTTTTTAGGGGTTTTTAAGTGTTTAGCGCTTAAAGTTTGTATTTAAAACCAATACACGAAAAACAAAATTATCTATCGATTTGATTTTGAAAATTGAAATTCGGTTTGCTCTGAAGCGAAATATAGTCAAAAAGGCATTTTGTAGAGTAACCCAAGCAAGTATGTGATTTTATAAGTGCGCTGTGGTACCAGACAAGGCAATTTGAACTTTGCTGTAGTCTGAATCCATTTCGATGCCCAGACTGCGCAAAAAATGGACAAACAACCAACCAGAATACGGCAACAACGGTCAATTTTAAGGTTATTTAGGTCGAAATGCTGGTTAAGCTTAGTCTGAGAAGGTTTTTAGACGCAGTGACGCTAAGGCTTAAAGACTAAAGTCATATCAGCACTTAGTTAGGCTTTGTGATTTTCGAAAAGTGTCATTTTGTTTATCACGGAAATTACATATCTTTTCACATTGTGAAATGTAAAATGTTTTTAATGTAAAACATTTTGCGCCAAAATTACATTTCGGGAAGAAGCATTTTCGATTTCACGCCAGATTGCATACTGGGACCAAAACAGCGAAAACAGAAAAATGGGCGGTGGAGCATTTTGTATGACAAAAACACAATTTTACAAAAATTTTGCTCCAAATCCGGGAGTTATATTTTCGCTCTCACATCAAATTGCGTACTTGGACTAGAACAATGTTCTCACTGCGGAGGTGTAGAAATACGCCGTTCAAACGAAAATATGATTTTCAAGCGTTTTTCTTAAAACTGTCGTTTGCGGTTCTTTAGGTCGATCGTCCTATTTCCCGGTCAATTTTTGTCAATTTTGCCAAAATGTGCCATTTTCAGCACCTAAAACTACGCCCGGAAGAATCATTTACGATCTGACGCCAAATTGCGTACTTTTCGATCTTACGCTAAATTGCGCACCAAATTCCGTACAAAAGCAGTGTTCTCACTTCGGAGG
The DNA here is from genome assembly GCA_964057215.1 of Oscheius myriophilus. Classification (NCBI taxonomy): domain Eukaryota; kingdom Metazoa; phylum Nematoda; class Chromadorea; order Rhabditida; family Rhabditidae; genus Oscheius; species Oscheius myriophilus. Next base: position 31,101,800 of record OZ059904.1, on the reverse strand, counting down.
CAAAGAAAATGGCGTTTAACGGAAAATGCCAAAAAGTTGCCGTTTTTAGCATAAAAAATACGTGCGGGAGAACTATTTTCGATCTCACGCCAAATTGCGTACTTTTCGATCTCACGCAAAATCGCGTGCCAAATTGCGTACAGAAGCAGTGTTCTAACTTTGGTAGCCAAATAAACGGCGTTCGAAATTTTTGAATTTTTCAATATCTAAAATTACGCGGGGGTGAAATATTTTTGATCTCACGGCGAATTGCGTACCAATTTGCGTACCAGAGTAGTGTTCTCCCTTTAGAGGCAAATAAAAACAGTGTTCTACGGAAAATGCCAAACTTTGCCATTTTCAACATCTAAGTTTCCGATCACTGATCAAATGAAGCGATTCCGCCACCCCGTGCTGTGTGAATTATCGGCTTCGCGCTCGACTGTTTCATGGCACGTAGGAGGGTTTGAGTTCAGTGACCAAGAACCGTCTTCTTCGTTACGGGACCCGTTCTCGATTAGTACGCCTTGGTTTACAAAACAAGGCAACACAAAGACGTAAAGAATGCTGAACTTTTCATTTCTGGAACCGGTTTCATCCCGAAATAGTAAATTCGACGAAAATAAATAATAGAAGGGAGTGGAGTACATTACATCAGAGAAGGTTTTTCTTATAGGACGATCAAATTATGGAAGAAAACATGGGAAAATCGAAAATCAGTGAAGCAAAAAATGGGTTTTTGTGGCAATTGTGGCAATTTTACTGTGGCCACTGTGGCGTTCTGCTGTGGCGTTCCGCTGTGTGGCCCAAAACTGCGGCCTTTCAAAAAAGGGTGTTGTGGCTCCTGTGGCCATAAAAATGAGGTTATTGTGGTTTTTAAAAAAGTCTTGTGGCCCACAAACGTTGCGGTGTGGCCCACAGCTGTGGCTTTTTGCTCTGACCCACAGCTGTGGCTTTTTGCTCTGACCCACAGCTGTGGCTTTTTGCTCTGACCCACAGCTGTGGCCCAAAGCTGTGGCCCAGAGCTGTGGCTTTTTTTACGACAAAAGGGGTCAGGCCTTGAACGCCGTAGCCCTGATGACTCAAATGATTGTGTGGAAAACAAGAATTTAACAAACTGGCTCATTTGTCTTTCTCTCAACATGTGGTTGTCATTAGGTGGAACGCCACAGGATGAACACATTTTGCAAAAAGAAGCGGAAAAAGAGGCATAGAGAAATAGAGAGGTTGAAAAAGAGGCAAATTGAGAGAAAGAGAGACAGAGAAAGAGGCAAAACATCTTAGAGAGGAGATGATAAGAGACCGATGCACCATGTCGCCTATAGCACAAATAGAGACATTTACAGAGGGGGAAAGAGAAAAAGAGAGAGAGAGAGAGAGAGAGAGAGAGAGATGGAGAGAGGCACAGAGAGAGCAGAGAGACCGGTGCACCATGTCGCCTCTGAGGTACATTAGCAGGGGGATAGTGAGTGAGAGTGAGTTCCAAATAGTAAGAGAGAAACAGATACAGATTGAGAGAGAGGGGGAAAGATGGAAAGAGAGAGAAAGAGAAAGAATGACAGAGAGAGAGAGAGAGAGAGAGAGAGAGAGAGGGAGGGAGAGCGATAGAGAGATGCACCATGTCGCCTCTGAGGCACAAAACAGAGCGACGTGAGTGAGGAGAGTGAGCGTTCCAAATACATAGCGAGAGGGAGACAGAGAGAGAGAGAGAGAGAGAGAGAGAGAGAGAGAGAGAGGAGAGGCATTAAAAGAGACCAACCTGTGCTCGTAGTCGCTTCATCCAAGTCAAAGTCGGCGGCTGTCATTACTGCCAGAAATAGGAGTATAAAGGTGAGACGCATACGGTGACCATGGCCTCAACGGGCACCACACATCCTCTCAGGCTCCAGCGAGTTCAACTTCTTCGTCTTCAGGAGCACCTCAACAAGGCCGAGGAGCGCAGGGTGCCAAGTCGTAAATTAGAGACGGTTAGTGATCGATTGCACGCTATATGGGGCTGGTTTGATCGGAGAAGGGGAGGGGCGGGGCCGCCAGTCGGGGGTTGCTGCCAGCAGCAGACTATGCAAATGCCCCCAGGGGCAGCTGCGAAGGGTTAAGATTGAAAAAAGCGGTTTGCATAATTTAAAACGGAATATTGGCTTTCCAATAGTTAAATGTGCGGCGCGGTAATGACAATGCGAGCCGCCTTAAATTCGCGTTGTGCGCCTATGGCCTAGTGGCTACCGCGATAGCCTGTCACCCACCACTCTTGGGTTCAAACCTCCATGCTCCCATTTCTTTTGCTTTTTGCTTCTAAAACGAAGTAGAAGTGGACTTTAAGGGTTCACATTGCCAAAAAGTTCCTCGCGGTTTGGAATTCCCCACGGTTGCAAAGCGGACGGCTGTCAGTGTAAATTGGCGCGAATGGGGTGGTTCCCGGCTGAATTGGACGACGATCCCCCGGGGGCACCTGATGACAGCCGAAAACGTCATGCGAGGGACATGCAAACATGACTGGAAACAAAAAATGATGGCAAAGACGGGTGAGAATTGAAAATGGAATTCATAAAAATAGATAGAATGACGAGTCTGTCTGAATCTCTTCCCCCAAACGCTAACCTTACCCTTAACTTCAACCTTAATTCGAATATAGCTGGGCACATTAAATTTAACCTCAACCTTTACCCTAACTTTAACCTTTACCTTAACCCTAACTTTAACCTTAACCTTAACTTTAAACTTAACCTTAACCTTAACCTTAAAATTAACCTTAACCTTAAAATTAACCTTAACCTTAACCTTAACCTTATCCTTAGCCTTAACCTTAACCGTAACCTTAACCTTAACACTAAACTAAATTTTAACCTTAACCTTAACCTAAACCGAAAGTTTTCTGACTTTGCCC
>OZ059904.1:31086437-31096437 GCA_964057215.1 Oscheius myriophilus | reverse complement strand
CCACCGGTTGCACAGTTGCCAGGTGGAAAGTTTTCACAACAAAAAGATCGGGCCAATCTAATTTTAATTATATTTTATTATTATGTAAAGTAAGTTACCCAAAATCTGACCAGTTTCAACTTTTTCTCGGACGACTGCGATGAGGTGGGGATGTGAAGGATTTGGAGGCTCTGAAAAAGGCAAAATTTAAATTACGACTATTAAAATATTACTTCTTGAGAAATCTTCTTTGGGGATGGAATTTTGTTCGTCGAGAGGTTTCCAAGTTTTTGAGGTGGTCCAATTTTTCGATTCCTTGTCGAGGGAGTTGTAGACAGGAGGGTTAAGCTAGATATTTGTAAGTGAGGCGAAGAGGCAAAAAGGCAAAGAGACAAAAAGGCAAAGAGGCAAAGAGACAAAGAGGCAAAGAGGCAAAGAGGTGAAGTGGCAAAGAGGCAAAGAGGCAAATAAGCAAAGAGGCGAGGCAAAGAGGCAAAGAGGCAAATAAGCAAAGAGGCAAAGAGGCAAAGTGGCAAAGAGGCAAAGAGGCAAAGAGGCAAAGAGGCAAAGAGGCAAAGAGGCAAAGAGGCAAAGAGGCAAAGAGGCAAAGAGGCAAAGATGCAAAGAGGCAAAGTGGGAAAGAGGCAAAGAGGCAAAGAGGCAAAGAGGCAAAGAGGCAAAGAGGCAAAGAGGCAAAGAGGCAAAGAGGCAAAGAGGCAAAGTGGGAAAGAGGCAAAGAGGCAAGAGAGATGGAAAAAGCCATACTATATTCTTCGTCTTCTCCTCCGACTCCTTTCTCACCAGATCCGGTTTCTCATTCTCCTTATCATCCAGCTTCAGAAGCCCCCTAACCGCCTTCATCTCCTCAAACAGACTTGTTCTCGTCGATGCGTAAGATCTAAAAACCTTAATGTTTAATAATCTCTAAGGCCTGAAATCCCTTAAACCTAAGTAACTTACGTAGTAGTAGCGTTTGAATCCAAGCGAGTTACTGGTTTCTTCGCGACCTGATTTTGCACGGAGTCTCCGGTCAGTTTGTCCCTGCTATCGGCAACCGAGAAAATGTGTTTTAACGATACATAAATAGTCTAAAATATAAATTTATATCAAAATTTAAAAATTCGTACTTTATCTTCAGTAGACATCTTCATAAGACTGTCGAAGCAAGCGTCTCTGGGTGGTTGTGACGTCACTTCGACGTGCCCCCCTCCGGGAAATTCTTTTTTGGCCAGATCTACCAGGAATTCTTCGACATCTTCTCTCTGAAAATGTGACATTCAAAGTTATTGATTTTACTGTTCAAAATTATCGATTTTCTCATATTAGCCAGCAAAACGGTTTTTTATCTTGATATTCGCCATTTTTTTTTACCAATTGTTAAAGTTTAAAATGAGAAATTATTAATGAAAAAGTGTAATTTGGTTTAATATGAGCCGAATAAGTTATTAAAATTTGAATTTCGCGCATTTCAGCCTGGCGCTCGGCTGCCAGGCCACGCCCACGTCGTTAAAATGCAGCTATTGCCGCATCTCGGATCGGGACTTCTAATTTTCACAGCATTAGGTTAAAAAACAGGCAAATTATTAATTGAAAGGCAAAAATCATAAAATGTACTGATAATTATGCAGGAAGCTGAATAAAAAGCCATTTCGAAATTATTAGGTCGTTGAAAGTGCTTTCTCGGGCCATCCCGTCAATTTAACACCAATTAACGTCGAAAATTTTTTTTGTAATTTTTATGTGAAATAATTTGCAAGTAAATTACATTTTAAAAAAAAATTGAAATTTTCTAATAAATTTTTTTTTTGCAAATTCGCCTTGAGCCACTTGCGATTAGAGCGCGCTTACCCACTAAACAGTCTGCCGAAGGAATATATTTCTAAAACACTTAAATGTTTGTATTTAAACTGTCGATAAAAGCTTATTAAACTTTAAAACTGGAAAAACCTGAGCTGTTCAAGAGAAAAAAATCATTTTTAGCGCTATCTACTGCAACTTGTATCTTGAAATACATCCTGTGAACGAAAAGGAGCGGGAAGTTTAAATTTCATCTTTGGAATTTGTGGATGGCTACCTAAAAATTGGTTTTCGACTTGAAAAGCTCTTAAATGGCTTTCGTTTCTCTATTATTTGTGTTTTTGCGGTGTGTTTAGCGGTAACCTAACGAGGGGCAACGGCAATTGGACGCAAAAGATTTCGTGGTTCAGTGGTAGTGCGCCCATCCCATACACAGAAGGTTCCTGGTTCGGATCCCGCCGCGTTTTTTCTTTTTTTTCTTTTTGTGTTTTTTAAACGAAATGTATTGCCCAATTTGAATAAAACTTACATTCAAAGCCTTTCTAATCGCCATTTCCTGCGGCAGCCTTGACTCGTAGGCCACGTCACAGATGGAGACGCGTTTTCTACTGCGAGGAGACGAATCTGGGAGAAAAAAGTTTGTCCAATTACATTTTTTCTCAAAAACCATGGCTGCGAAGGATCGATTGAGGAGACAGAGAGGCGGTGGAGACGGTAGGAGGGTGAGAGGGAGGGTGAGGAGGCAGAGGAGGAGGCTCACACGGAGGAGCCGACTGAGGCCTGGGGGCGATCTCAGCGTAATCCCTGTAAATATCATGATTTTGAGTTAAATATCGTATTTTAAAGGTCTAAGTACCGTGGTCTAGTATTCGTGCTCGATTCGTATATATCGTACCCCGGCGGTAGGTCATACCGTCGGTCGGAATGACCTACGAAGTCGTATTGAGGAAAAGTGTTGAAAATGCGGCGGTAGGTTGCACTCCATTGAGATTTGGGCTCAATAGTCCCGAACTTCTCTTGAAAATTAAAATATCGATTGATTTTGAATTGAGGAAAGACCTGCGTGGCGAGGAGGGGTCATGGAGGAGTGAGGGGAAGGGGCAAACAGACGAAGGGGCTATAAAAGAGGTGATTCAGGCGAGAAAGCCGAGAAATCGTAGGGTGGAGAGTTGGGAAAGAATTTTAACGCATATACAGAAAAGAGAGAGAGAAAGAGAGAGAGAGAGAGAGAGAGAGAGAGAGAGAGAGAGAGAGAGAAATGAGACGTAGAGAGACAGAGCGAGAGAGCCAGCCACAGCCAAAAACAGCCAAACACAGCCAGCCACAGCCAGCCACAGCCAGCCACAGCCAGCCACAGCCAGCAACAATACAGAAACCGCAATCTCAAACCAACAACAGGTACAAGTAATGTGCTCACAACAGGGTTGGGGGTCTCACTAGTTTGAAGAAAATGTAAGAAAGTGCAACATAACAGGGGTGCACAGTTATTCATTCATCGGTTTCGCAGGGATCTTTGCCTACTGGAGGAACTGATCCCGGATCAGGTCGAGGTCGAAGGCGACCTTGCCGCGGTAGTTGTTGGGCTCGATCTTCTCCAGCTTCCTGAAGTAGTCGATGGGGAGGTTGTTCAACGCAGCTCCGCCCTCGATCACCATCTGAAGTGTCATCATTTGTAGCGTTTGCACTGCCGCGCAACACGCGACGCAACACGCGACAGAGCCCGCGACGTACACCATGACCCGTGCCTGGACCGCTAAGCGGCACAAGTGCGGCCGAAGGCCACTTGCCTCTCAGGTCACAAAGATACTCGTAAAACCTACCCTGAGGTGGGGAGACGGCTTGCTGGGAGGAGCTCAGGCGGCCGCCCACTGGTAGGTCCTGGCCTCGATCACCTCTCCACTTGAGCAGAGGATGCGAACCTTCATCTGCTTGTAGCCGACCTCCTCCTGATCCGACTTGGCCAGGTGCTGCTCAGAGATCTTGTAGACGACCCCCTGGACCACACTGACGTTGTCCTCCTGGATCGAAGCGGCGGCTCCCTACCATTGGGAGTCCTCTCCGACGAAGACCAGCTTCCACCCACGGAGGGCTCCATTTCCCTTGAGTTCCGAGGGCAGCGAGTGGAGCTTCATCTTCTGATGCAACATGTCGGCTCCGTAGGCGAAGTAGTAGATGGTGGACATTGGGAGACGGCCGCCGGAGGAAAGGAGAAATGAGGGAATGAGGTGGGAGAGGGGTTTATAAAGGGTGAGACACGTCACGCAGCGGACGGAAAGGAAGGTTCTAGAAGAGAGAGAGAGAGAGAGAGAGAGAGAGAGAGAGTGAGAGAGAGAGAGAGATTAGCGTAAGGTTAAGGTTAAGGTTAAGGTTAAGGTTAAGGTTAATGTTAAGGTTTAGGTTAAGGTTAAGGTTAAATTTAATGTTAAAGCCCAGCTTTATTCCAATTAGAAATGCTTGCATATTGGAAAAAGATTATTAGAAACTCCTTTTTCTTCTTATTCGTCCATCGTGCTGCTTACAGAGGTCGAAAATGCTCCTTTTAAGAAAAGAGTGTAGATAATTCCGAAAGCAGTGAGAAAAACATAGAGAAAACAGATAACGGAGCCAGCAATCAAAGTCTTACGCATAAATGAAGCTGAAAATTTGAAAATTTCATTTTTTTTTTTTTTTTGAAAATACTTACAATCTTTGGCTACAGAAATATCATTCACCCGTTGCTGGAAAGAGCGTTTCAATGCTTGTGCAATTCGATGTTTCGGCTCCAAGAAATCCTAAAATTTTGGTTAATTAGGGTTAATTACTTAATTACCATGGCTACTAGAGGAACATTGCATAGGGGAGTAGAGCAAGTGCAGATGAGCTTAATTGAAGGACGAATAGAGACACTCCTGAGCTTCTCACGGCGAGAGAGCGCATGGCGGAAGTTGTTTAACTCGCAGTTTTCCTAAAGAAATCTAAGTATTAGAGAGACCTTAACCTTAACCTTAACCTTAACCTTAACCTTAACCTTAACCTTAACCTTAACCTTAACCTTAACCTTAACCTTAACCTTAACCTTAACCTTAACCTTAATCATGACCTTAACCATGACCTTAACCTTAACCTTAACCTTAACCTTAACCTTAACCTTAACCTTAACCTTAACCTTAACCTTAACCTTAACCTTAACCTTAACCTTAACCTTAACCATGACCTTAACCTTAACCTTAACCTTAACCTTAACCATGACCTTAACCTTAACCTTAACCTTAACCTTAACCTTAACCTTAACCTTAACCTTAACCTTAACCTTAACCTTAACCTTAACCTTAACCTTAACCTTAATCATGACCTTAACCATGACCTTAACCTTAACCTTAACCTTAACCTTAACCTTAACCTTAACCTTAACCTTAACCTTAACCTTAACCTTAACCTTAACCTTAACCATGACCTTAACCTTAACCTTAACCTTAACCTTAACCTTAACCTTAACCTTAACCTTAACCTTAACCTTAACCTTAACCTTAACCTTAACCTTAACCTTAACCTTAACCTTAACCTTAACCTTAACCTTAACCTTAACCTTAACCTTAACCTTAACCATGACCTTAACCTTAACCTTAACCTTAACCTTAACCTTAACCTTAACCTTAACCTTAACCTTAACCTTAACCTTAACCTTAACCTTAACCTTAACCTTAACCTTAACCTTAACCTTAACCTTAACCTTAACCTTAACCTTAACCTTAACCTTAACGAGAGATCTCACCTTCTCCAAACTGCATCCTTTCACATAATAAGTGTCCACTTCCACAATTTCTCTAACAGAACCGTCAAAAATCATCCGAATAGCACAAATATATCCATTTTGGGCAACTTTAGCCTGAAATATATATTTAAATTGGATTTAAATAACCAAACCGTCATATTTCTATAAACAGCCTTCTCAATAGTCACCGAACGTGAATTGTAGCATAATAGAGACGCAGTCGGGAGGATTAAACTGAAGTTTACCGTTTCTAAACGAGAATTTTCAAGAATCACCAGAAAAGAAGAAAGGGAAGGAGAAGGGACCGCATTCCAGAGTGGGGATGGATGAAGATGTAACTGTAAATGGATTCTTCAAGTTGGATACATTCTAATCTACTGACTAAATTAGGATGCGTATTCGAAATTAGTGCAGCCTGGTTGGCAGCGGCGACTGGCCAAACAAAACGCGGCCGCGCACCGCCGCACACGCTGGGGATATAGCTCAGTGGTAGAGCGCTCCCTTAGCATGGGAGAGGTCTGGGGTTCAATTCCCTATATCTCCAAAACTTTTTTGCTTCGTGTGAATCTCATAAAAATCATGTTTTTAAGTGATTTGGTGAAAGTTGTTGATTAATAAGTTTCTCTGCGACAACACCAACCTATTAATTGAAGTAGAAAAGGCTGATTATCACAGAAGCTTCAAAAACTAGACTTGGAAGACATAGTCAAGGGGATACCAACAATTTGAAAAGATAGTAAAATAAATAAGTGAAATAAAAAATAAAGTTAAAAAAAGGACATTAACGTAACATTGACCTTAACTCACCGCTAATAGGGCCCTATTTCGGAAAAAGCGCCTCCCCTTACCAAAAAAGAGCGACCTAATCTGCGCATCGTGGAAAAGCTTACAGTTATAAGCAGAATTTCTGTTTTTTTAAGCTTTTTTGCATAATTTGACCTTAATAAAGCCATTAACTTGGCTTTTACCTTAGCCCTAGCTTTACCATTTACTTTATTCTTACACTTAACCTATCCTTAATGTTTACTTTAACTATAACTTTAACTCATTAACCTTAACCGAACTTTTCTCTTCGCCTTAACCTTTACCTTACTTCTACCTTAATCAAAACTTTTCCTTAAACTTAGCGTAATATGTAGTCTTTGTACCCCTTTTATGGTAGCCTTAATCCAAGCCTTAAGGTTAAGTTTAGGGTAACTTTTACTCTACTTTAAACGTTAACCTTAATACCTAACATGATCTTTAGAGTAACCCTTACCCTAAAGTTCTAGATCTTGAACTTAACCTTAACTTAACCTTAACCCTAACCTTTCCGTTAATTCCAATTTTACCTTAACTCTTAACACTTTCATGTTGACCTTAACATAGAATAACGTTTACATTAAACTTAACTTAACCTTAACCATTAATCCTAGTTTTACCCTAACTCTTAACACTAATTTTTCGTTAACCTTAGCAAAAACCATACAATTGACTTAAACTTACCTAAACCTTAAATTTAACCTAAACTTAACTTTTCCCTTTCCTTAACTTTGGTCTGAAAATTAAGTGTTGAATGAATCACGGCCTTATTAAAACCGTTAAGTTCTTAGGAAAACATAAAATTCCTCCTTTTCATGGCAAAATCGTAATTTATGGCACTGTGCCCCTTAAGGCAATTAAGTACTAAAATTTACCTTGGATGTCCCTCTTCGTGTTTCGCTGGTTTTTTTTTTCGTTAACCTAAACGTAAACTTTTCTTTACCCTTAATTTTACCGTTTCGCCTTAACTTCAACCTTAACCTTAACATTTTCTTTTAACCTTATGCCCTCCCTTAGCGCATTACGCTCTATAAGGTCATTAGAAGAGGACCTGCTAAGGAAATACTGTTTTAACCTTAATTTAACGTTAACTTTAACATTAATCTAACGTTAACTGTTACCTTAACCTTAAGGTCACTAAGTACTAAGGAGAACATATAACGCCTCTCATCCATGAAAATCCCTCCTCGTGTCCCTGTGGCTAGACGAGAGTAAACAGAAAACGTTTCCGTGGTTGCTCCTCGCACTTTGAGTCGCGCGAGGGGTGCCAAGAGCCCCGTCGAGTAGGTGGGAAAGCGATATCCTTATTTGCAAAAAGGTTCGCGCGCGTGTTTTGTCAGCACTCGAGCCAATGCTCGTGCTGCTGCTCGTCCTCGGACTCTCCTCCGCCCGCGACGTCTTCAGAATCTCAGCAACTGGTATTCACTTATATTAAGGCCCTAATTCACTTAATACTAAGGTCTTAAGGCACTTAAGAAATTTGACCACGAAAGTTTTTGAATACACGATCAGAATTTCTCTTACGTTAACTACCTTAGGTAGTTAACGTAAGAGAAATTAACGTTAACCTAACGTTTACTTAACTCAACTTCAGTTATTAAGACGTTAATTTCGTTAACTACCTTATTTAGTAAGCACTAAGATATTAAGTTACTTAATACATTCGGGCAGGACGATATGATTTTAGTAGACTTCAGGGATTTAAAACGCAAAAATTTCCGGGATGCGTTATCCGAATCTTAACCTCCTCTTTTTCAAGGTTCTAATTCACTTAATACTAAGGTCTTAAGGCACTTAAGAGGGCAATTGGATTTTGGACAATGTGATGTATGTTGTTTAAAGATGGTCAAAAAACATTATCAGAATCTGAGCAACTGGTACCCACTTCTCTAAAGGTCTTAAGAACCTTAAGTACCTAAGTTACTAAGACAGAATAATGCCTTAAGGCAATTAAGACATTCGACCCGAACAATTTGGATTTTGATATACGTTTTTCATTTTGTGCTAAAGTTGTCTAAATAAAAAAAATCCTAGGTTCTTTTTACCTTAAGACCTTATTCACTTAGCCCTAAGGTCTTAAGGTACTTAAGGTCAATATGAGTCAAACAGTTCAATATGATTTTAATGTTTGGCTACGCTTTAACCGCGAACTTTCCCAAACACGTAATCAGAATGTTGTCAGTGACGGTATTCTTTTATCTTAAGGCCGTAGTAGCGAAGGTGTAATCATAAGGTCTTAAGACCCTGAAGACATTCGAGATTTAGCGAATTTGCTACTTTCCATTCGTTTTGCCGATTATCGATTTTTTTCACGCTGCGCGCCGCAGTGAGTAGCTCACTTACAAAAAAATCGATACATGACGCGCCGCCCATGCGATATTAACAGGAAAACTTCCAAAAGCATTTTTAAATCTTAATATTGTAATTTTACAACTTTTGGGCTGAAAATAATACACCGCCAATGTCCTATTGACATTTTGGCGCTGCTAGATATTTACCGAGACCTTAAGAGACTTAAGGCCCTAATTTACTAACCTTAACATTAAGATTTAGGGTCATACCAAGTGGGAGAATCATGTCTTTCCCACAATGACTGCGTAAGTGGAGCAGTTTGTACCCACGGCTCCTGTCGCTGCCTGTCATCTCATGTCCCTTTGGAGAGATTTTGTTGGAAAAGTTATAATTTTAAAGTAAAATATTATTAAGTTATATTTAGAGTTATCTCCCGGCACATCTGGGTGTTCATACGATGAGCAATGCGCTGCCGAATGGCCTGGAGCCCGTTGTACCTCAGCCATTTGCCGATGTCCCAATGGAATGAAAATTGCTTCGACGAGGGAGGGAACAGTTTGTCATAGACCTGGTAATTTTTTAAACTATCTTTTGTAATAAACACAAAAAAACACGTTTTAATGGCAGTTTCTGGCGCGCCGCGATGCGCCGCGGGGCTTTTAGCTAGGCACCGCAGAGGTGGCCCCGGCGGGGGCGATCCGAAATGGTAAGAAAATATGGTTTTCAATGCTCGCGCGCGCATTTTTCTCCTTTTCGACTTTAAGCAATGAATATGGGGTAAAATTGCATGAGAAAGCCAATGGAAGTGCTCTTTTGACAAATTGTTGACTGCATCTCGCTGAAAATCGCTGTTTTTGGATACTTTTGACCATTACTCACGAGCCATAGCGATAGCATGAATTCTCAAATCAATTTTCTTTGAAGTAAAACTATTTTAATAAAATTAAAAACAAAAATCAAAAATTCGTTCTTGCACAAAAAAAATTACAGCGGATTTTGTTGTTTATACCACTCCTATTCAAGTGTGGAGGCATGTGTAGCATGTTTTTGGTATTCTTCGGGTTTTCTGAAGTGTTTTGATTGTTATAAAACAACAAACTCTAAAAAATAACCGTTAGGTTCGAATCCAACCACTACTTTCTATGCGTTTTTGCATTTTGGTCGATTATGTGAGATACAGACGCGTAGCACTCAATGTCGTTATATTTTCCGATAATTTGGATTTTTTGCTTTATTTAAAGAAGGAATATAGAAAATTCCATCCTTGCAGTCGCTCGCAAATTAATTTTAAATATACAAGTTTATACAAAATTGGCGACTATCCGCGCTCTATTGCCAAATACCGTATCCAGAGCCTTTTTGAAAACGGCTATTTAAACC
>OZ059904.1:31043937-31081437 GCA_964057215.1 Oscheius myriophilus | reverse complement strand
TTGTAATTACGGAGCGGGCGGCTGCGGCGGCGCGGTCGGGGGTATGTCACGTCGGGTCATATCAAATTTCAAAGACTTTAAAGGGACAGTAAGGCGGGTTTTACAACTTTGGCTAAACGAAGAGAAAAAATTCGCTGATCATGAAAATGTATATGACTATGGGTCGCAAATTTACCGTTTTCGTCAAAATACAGTCCAAAGTCGCCGAAAACGGCCGACCATCCGCAGATTGTGCGGATGGCCTGTACGCCCTGCGTGTCCGTCTTTTACAAAGCATGCTAATGTGAAGATTTCATTCTAATTGGATGAGATAGCTCAGGAAATGTGGAGGGTGCGAGACAGTTTAGCATAGTTGATTCGCATATTTTCCGACCGTATCCGATCAAAAACGAAATGTAAAACCCTCCTTACTGCCCCTTTAAGGCGCAATCGACATTTTCAAAAGTCCAAAAGTCTGTTAAGGTTTGAATCGCTGAGCCGCGACGCGACCGCAGCGTGTGTGGATTACAGCGCGGAATGTGACGCGGGCGGTCGCGGCGCGGTCGGGACTGTCTAAACACCCAATTCTGATGACTTTCGGGTTGAATCCACATTTTCAGAAATGATTTGCTCTGAAGGCGGAGGTCTGCCACCCTCGCTAGTTGGTGATTCGTCTTCTGTAGCATATTCTCCCGGATCCAACCGTGCCGGAGCCCCTTCAGTCACCCGATGGTACTGGGACAACCTCACTCGGACATGCAGGCCCTTCAAGTACCTGGGACAGGGAGGAAATTGGAATAACTTCGTCTCCGAAGAGTCATGTGTCTCTTTTTGCGATAGATCCATGTGTATTTTGGGCCAGCCGCTGCGGAATTCGGCAGGCGGGCTTCTTCGCTGCGGGACCCAAAAACAGTGCCCAACTACGCACATTTGCAACAATGGATTGTGCTGTCTAACCCCTGGTTAGTTTATTCTAATTTCTTTTTAAATTTTCTCACATTCAAAACTATAAATAATTTTTACCCCAAAATCTCAAACTGCACCTCTGCTCGACGTTTAACGGGCGGTGCGCACAGTACTGAGTCGTCGCGGATTTTTCTTTTTTTTTACATTTTTGAAAGCAAAAATAATGTCATATGATTATCAGAAAAATAACCAATTTTTCAAAAACTCTGTCTCGGAGAGTGTGCAACGCGCGGCAGCCTATAGTATAAAAAATCTTATAGTTCGAATAACGCAAAATACATGTTTTTGTAACAATAAAGTGGCAAATTTTGACAAAAAACCACTTTAAAGTCAAAATATGAACTGACGATTGGGGTGCCCGACGTTTAGCCGAAAGTGTGCAAGGGGCATACTTTTTTTCATATTTTGAAAATAATATTTTTCTTTATTTTAACAAAAAGACAATCTTTCTAACAAAATTTATTTTTAAAACTAGAAGGATTTCAAATCGAGAGGTGTCCGATGTTTAGCGCGAGTTATGGACACGTTGCAAAGTTATGCCGACCAATGTTACCGCGTAAAAAATTGGTTTTTTATCACTTTAAGACAAGATATCTGTAATTCTCGACATAGTGTAGGTCATAGAAAAAAAATGTCGTTAAATTTGATGAAAATCGGTCAAAAGGGTGTACTATGGGTCCTATAAAAGAATTTCGACTCAAATTGACAATATCGATTTTTTGCTCCGAGATGACGTCATAGGGTTTGACCCTTTCTATCTCAGCCAGATCGCGTCCTATCAATTTGGTCAAAGAAGCAAAAATGTTGCAAATTCTATGGCCAACACGCATATAATGTTTGTTTGTAAACTTTTCATTAGTCAAACACAAGAAAAATCGAAAAACTTTTTTTTGAAGTCAATTATTTCCATCACATGGCTTCATACTTGCGATCGGAATTCTGATTTTATTTTTTTCGAATTCTACGGGTGATTTGCCACACAACTAGTACTACTATATTAAAAAACCATCGCCCCATCCCAACGCAATTTACCGTTGAATATCACTAATGCCACCGCACGAGAGCGCAAGGTCGCACAAGCGCGGAGTCATAGGCCCTAATCAATACCAAATGAGTATGGGGGTATCAAATGTTACCTATATTATAAATAATTTGTTCAATTCAGTTCATTTAACCACAAATAACAAACAAATTTATCGAGGAGAATTCGTCGGTAACATCCCGGAGAATTCTCGTTTTCCAAGTGATTTATGACAAAGTTCTGGGCCCATTAAACAAGTGATCCATGTTCTGTGATTTTTCGCTTGTGTTGGGTGTTGTTAATATTGTCAGTTGACGCAATTTTCAAGTACAGCTCTTCGTAAACTCCTTTCTCTTAGTCCTTCTCCATTTCACCTTCATCTCCTCTTTTCTTCGGGTTGCCCTATTTGAACGAGTCCTTTGGCGCTTTGCGCTGTCCTGCTAAAGAATGAAAAGATTTGTCAGAAAGATATCGTCTTATTACAAAACTGTTTGATCGTGTAATTCAACAGAAGAAAATACGCGATCCCACAAATGATGACAAAGAACTGTGGTTACAAGCATGCCTTCTAACACTCTACGATTCAGTCATGAAGATATATTACAGGCTGAGTACAAAAAAGATATCTTCATTCTTTAGCAGGACAGCGCAAAGCGCCAAAGGACTCGTTCAAATAGGGCAACCCGAAGAAAAGAGGAGATGAAGGTGAAATGGAGAAGGACTAAGAGAAAGGAGTTTACGAAGAGCTGTACTTGAAAATTGCGTCAACTGACAATATTAACAACACCCAACACAAGCGAAAAATCACAGAACATGGATCACTTGTTTAATGGGCCCAGAACTTTGTCATAAATCACTTGGAAAACGAGAATTCTCCGGGATGTTACCGACGAATTCTCCTCGATAAATTTGTTTGTTATTTGTGGTTAAATGAACTGAATTGAACAAATTATTTATAATATAGGTAACATTTGATACCCCCATACTCATTTGGTATTGATTAGGGCCTATGACTCCGCGCTTGTGCGACCTTGCGCTCTCGTGCGGTGGCATTAGTGATATTCAACGGTAAATTGCGTTGGGATGGGGCGATGGTTTTTTAATATAGTAGTACTAGTTGTGTGGCAAATCACCCGTAGAATTCGAAAAAAATAAAATCAGAATTCCGATCGCAAGTATGAAGCCATGTGATGGAAATAATTGACTTCAAAAAAAAGTTTTTCGATTTTTCTTGTGTTTGACTAATGAAAAGTTTACAAACAAACATTATATGCGTGTTGGCCATAGAATTTGCAACATTTTTGCTTCTTTGACCAAATTGATAGGACGCGATCTGGCTGAGATAGAAAGGGTCAAACCCTATGACGTCATCTCGGAGCAAAAAATCGATATTGTCAATTTGAGTCGAAATTCTTTTATAGGACCCATAGTACACCCTTTTGACCGATTTTCATCAAATTTAACGACATTTTTTTTCTATGACCAAACAAGGGGATAATCTGTCGAGAATTAGAGAGACGACGTCTTAAATTAATGGAATTTTAATCTTTTAACACTTTTATTTCTAAAAGTTGTTTTTCATTTTTATTTTGAAAATTATTTTGTTTTAACATGTAATTTTAGGCTCCGTTTGCAACCTCCCAATGACGAAAGGAGTTTCTTGCTCGTCTGCACCCTCGAGGCGGTTTTGGTTCGATTCCACCCGTGGAGTCTGCCTTTCTTTTCGATTCCTAGGCTGTCAAGGCAACGCAAATTCTTTCCCAACATCGGACCAATGTCAAGCAGCTTGTGCTTCTGTGGAAAGTGGGTTTAGGGCTGGCTTATTACCTTAATAAAAATCATTTAGGGGAACCAATTTGTAACAGAGGAACAGCTTTGCGAGTTAGCGACGGGCGGTTCTGGAGCTGTGGTCCTGAAGAAAATCAAGGCTCTTGTCCCCAAGGGCATGAATGTGTCTTTGATGGAAATCGATTTGGGTGCTGTCCTACTCAAGGTGCGTTACCTAACCTTAGTGAGCTTAACTTAGAACCCTACCTTACCTTTCTTACCTTCCTTACCTTAGCGTCTTTCAAAGCACCTTAGGCTACTGGGCCTTACCTTAACGCATCTTACGCAAACCTAGTCTTATTTCACCTTACCCTGTATTACCTATCCTTAGCGGTGGGGGCCTTAACTTTGAACTCTAAGTTAACGCACGTTAACCTTAGCTTTTCTTAACGTGTCTTAGACTGACCTTATCTTAACAAACCTTACCGTAACACATCTCACCCTAACCTCACCTTATCTCACCTCACCCTGGGTTACGTAATCTTAGCTACCTTTACGAAAACGAACCTTACGTTAACGTATCTTAACAACTTTGCTTAACGCACCTTAGACTATCTGACTTTACCTTAACGAACTTTGACATATCTTTGTGTGACGTATTCTAGAAAAGGGCATTTTACTTTAACTTAGCGATCTTAACGCACCTTAATTTAATAAGGTTTTACATTAAGCGATGCTTGAAGTACAGTACTTTACTCTGAAGTTCACCCAAAAGTACAAAGGCAAGGCTTTCCATTTTTCTGAGCCTAACATTTATCACCTTATCTTAGTTACCGCATTACCGTTGTCTTAACTAATTTTACCCTAAAAAAATCTAAACTTTACTTACCCTATCTTAATGTAAATTTCCTTTGCGGATCTTAGCTTAAGGATTCTAACGAGTCGTGCCTTAATTTTATCTTGCTTTTCGTTGCTTAACCTTAGTGAAGTAAATTTCCTTAACTTAACCTTAACGTACCTTAGACAGCCAAACCTTACCTTAACGATTTAAATCTACCTTGCCTTAGCTTAACGTATCTTGCCAAATCTTTGCCGCACCTGAACATCTTTGCGCCTGGAAATGTAGCGAAGCATAATCCTATGTTTACGCTTGTTCTCTTACTGTCTTAACGTTGCTTCAATTACACTAATGTCTATATATTTACCTTTCCTTAGTGACCTTAACATAAACCCTTATCATATCTTAACAGCATAGCTTAGCGTACCTTAGTCTATCTGATATTACCCTAACACTTGCATTTTAGCACAACAAATCTTAACATACCTTAAATTATCTTTTCTTTATTTTGCATAACCTTACCTTAACATGTCTTACTTTTAGCTAGTATCTGTTCCTCTCCCTCCTCCGAAGGATCATCTTGTCTTCTGGGCCGATCAAATCGCTGGTTCTTTGAAGCCTCATCCGGGACATGCCGTTCGTTCAAATATCTTGGTTGCGACGGAAATGAGAACAATTTCTCATCCCAAAGAGAATGTCAAGAATTCTGCGCTGAAGCAGGTAAAACTCTGATTTCTTTAATCACCCACAGATTTAAGAATGTCCCTTTGGCGGTTCTGCGCTGAAAGAGAATGGACATCGGGTGATATGCACAACTGATGAATCTTGCGGTTCTGAAGACTACTTTTGTTGGTCAGCCACTAAGGGAGCTTCTACTTGTTGTCCGACAAGGAAAGCGGTTTGTGAGAAACCACTTGACTCGGGATTAAATTGTACAATGGAGATGAAGAGGTGAGTGAGTGAGTTAAAAACTCCTCTTTTGCAGATTCTACTTTGACTCGTCTTCCTCTATCTGTCGACCTTTCACCTTTTCTGGCTGCGGTGGCAATGAGAATAATTTTCCCTCCCGCGCCGCTTGCTCTAGAATCTGTCACAGTGCAGGTCAGTCCTTTGTTTTTGTATCACCAGATGATTTTTCTATTTTCAGCTTGCGCGCCATCGGAAATCATCCATGAATCCTCCTCTGGAGATGCTTTTGACTGCTCCCGATCTTCATGCCCGAGGGGGTTCCTTTGCGCGCCTGACGCTTGGCACCCACAAAGGCGCGTCTGCTGTTCTGCTCCTTCTTTTGGTGAGACATATAGGAACAAAGGCAGAGACAGAGACAAAAACAGAAACAGAGAATGAGACTGAGACTGAGACTGAGACTAAGATAGAGACAGAGGCAGAGGCAGAAACAGAGACAAAGACAGAGATAGAGACTTAGCTTTCAAATCCATTTTCAGGAGTCTGTCCTCCCAACCAAAGAGGCCTCCTCGGCCGGGATCAGCAGTCCCCTCGCCGATGTGCTCCAGGTTCTTTATCTTCTTGTCCTTCAGGCTTCTCCTGCCTCTACCACCAACAACAAAACAATTTCTTCTGTTGCGCAGAAGATACCCCAGGTTGGTTAACATTTCCGTGCCAGTAGTGCCAAATTCTCTCAGTAACCTGTCCCGTGGGAGCAAAAACTTTGCGTTGGCCATCGACTGGAGACGTCCGTGGGTGTGCTTCTACCTCTTCTTGTGGAGAAGAAGCCACATGTACCCAGGTGTCGGTATGGAGGTCGGGAATCTGCTGCCATCTTCCTTCAGCTGACTGCCCGCCTACCTTTGTTTATGATAAAGAGGCATCAGCCGCTGGAGAGTGTTCTCCATTCGAAAGAGAGTCCTGTGGTGAGACGGGAGCTTCTGCTTGTCTATTCAGTGAACGAAAGGTTGGTGGAATTTCAATTGTAGTTCAAAATATATAGCTTAGAATCGATTTGTGTGCTGCCGCCGACCGGGGAGACCTGTTGTATCGTTGCAGAAGTGTCCTCCTGGATCAGTTGAAGGTAAGAGAAAGACGGAAAAATAGGGAAAACATAATGATCGCTAAGGGTAACGAATAGGAAATGATAAGGTTGGGATAAGCAAGCTTTTGGGAAAGGGAAAGTATAGGCAGCGAGTGTGGTTAGGCAAGAGTAATGTTAAGCAAACGGTTATGGGCACAATGGAGGATTAGTATTAAGGTTAATGTTACGGTTAGGGTAAGAGCAATGGGTAGGTTAGGATAAGGTTATGGTTATGTAAGGTTTGGGGTAAGGTAAGTTAAGGTCTTGTTAAGCGTTAGGGTAACGTTATGTTAAGGTTGGGGTTATGGTTAGGGCAAAGAGTACGGTTAAGGTGACGGTAAAGGTTAAGGTGAAGGTGAAGGTGA
Organism: Oscheius myriophilus; assembly: GCA_964057215.1. NCBI lineage: Eukaryota > Metazoa > Nematoda > Chromadorea > Rhabditida > Rhabditidae > Oscheius > Oscheius myriophilus. The sequence continues at coordinate 31,074,472 of OZ059904.1, read as the reverse complement.
AGGTTAAGGTTAAGGTTAAGGTTAAGATTCAGGTAAAAGTTAAAGTTAAGGTTAAGGTTTAGGTTAAGGTTGAGGTTAAGGTTAAAGTTAAGGTTAAGGTTAAGGCTAAGGTGAAGGTTAAGGTTATGGTTAAGGTAAAAGTTAAGGTAAAGTAAACTTTTCAGAAAACCAACGCGTCTTCTGCGCCCCTGACAAAACCTGCCCACCGACTCACTTCTGTGTCCGCCGCGACTCCGACAGGGTGGGTCTCTGCTGTCGACATCCCCACATTGGCCGCCAGAAAGTTACTTCAACCACACTCCCACCAACTGATGGTAATAACTCTTGAACAAAGCCTAATTGGTCAATTTCCAGCAAGTTGCCCCGAGGGAACATCTCCACTTTTTGACATCACTACTTCAACCACTCAGCAATGTAGTGAAAAGTCACTATGCCCATCTCCATTTACTGTAAACGCGCTCTAACTCTAAGACTAAAATATTTTTAGTGCGTACCGTCTGCTGAAGACAAACTTGTTCGTGTGTGCTGTGAGGCAAAGGAACTGAGACGATGTCCCAACGGGGCTGAGTCTTTATCAATCGATGGGAGGCATTTCTCTTGTGGAATGAAAAGTTGCCCTCCTGGATATAGTTGTGAGGGAGAGATTTGCTGTCCCGTAGCTGAATTCGCCTGTGGAGAGGGGTTATTTCACGGAACGGCTTGTGAAGGAGACACGAGATCATTCACAAGGCAGGTCTCTTATCACTCACTCACTCACACTCACTCACTCATCGCTCTATCTCTTTCTCCAACCTTTATTTCAGATTCTACTTTGACCGCTCTTCTGGAACCTGTCGTTCCTTCGACTTCCGTGGATGTAACCCTGGTTCCAACACCTGGATCGACAAATCCAGTTGTGAGGCGGCCTGTGTCCAAGCCTCCTTGTCCACTCTCTTCAATTGTCCTCCGTCCTTTTCCGATCCTCCAGACGCGCCTCAATTCTGCGAACTGCACCGCCCATCGTGCGGCCCTTCGGAAAAATGTACTCCACTCGATGGAGGCAAGGCCGTTTGCTGCGCATCTAGAAAAGGAGACCAACCTCTGCCTACTTCACTAAGGTCACTTATGTTGAACATATGTGGCCCTAATAAAACACCGTAAGGAGCTCAAGGCACTAAGGTAGTTAAACCTGATTTAGGGTTCAAGGAAAAGATGGAGACCCACGTCGATGTTCGGGGAAGCAGCCTTGTGGGTGGGGACAGTTATGCCTCTTCAGCCCGGTACTAATGATCGACATTTGTTGCTCACAAGGTGTGTTGCAAATTAAGGCCTTAACTGTTTAACCTTAACTTTGCTGTTTTTAGGGAGTTAGTGAGAAACTCAAGATTCAGCAAAATGAACATTTTGCAGACCCTTCCGCTCCATTTGGAGACCCACCATCCCTCCATTCGCCGAAATCTCCCTCGATGTTTCCGGGCGATGCCTGTGAAACTTCTGTAGACTGCCGAGGTCAGGCCGTCTGTGCCAGGGGGATGTGTATCTGTCGCCCAAAACAAGTGCTCTTCCGTAGGATGTGTTGTGAGTCTATTAATCGGAGACAGAGACAGGGAGGGAGAGGAGACAAAATGCAGAGAAAAGATATATGCAGAGAAAACAGAAAGAAAGACTGACATATAGCGAAATATTGATTCCTTGGTATCCGCGCTCTAATGCCAAACACCAAAAATCGATTTGTTCTAGGCTCGCCAAAGGATTTTACTTCAAACAAAACTCATAGCAAGTAAAGATATTTTCAGACATTAGAATTTTTGAGTGTTCTCGAATTTAAATTTGTCTAATATTTTTAAATAAAATTGCGTATTTTCTGGTTAGAACACTAATCTACAACTCAAGTAATGTCCGTATTGAAGAATAATCCACTCTGCAAAAATATCTGATATATGGAAAACATTTCCCATTTTGGAGTTACATTCGCTCCACTGCTAAGAATCTAACCCATGAGAAAAGTCGCAGCCAAGCGAATACTGATTTTTCCATGTGTCAAGCGAGAAGAAACCCGATAGACCACCGCTACAGTATGCAGAGGCTGAAGCGGGTGACCGCCTAAGTCTGGAAAAGGAAACCGTAGAGGTACAATAGACCAACAATAGGTTGGCACTTATATAGAAACAGTGGATCTGGAATTCCCTCCTTCTTTTCCTCCTTCTTCCTTGCAAGAAGCCATCAACGAGATCTGCTCGCTTCGAGAAGAACTGGCCGCAGCTAGGAGAACCTTAAACTCCAACGGAGCCCTGGATGAGTTCGCCAGCCTAAGAATCGAACTAGCCGAAACGAAGAGATGTCTGGAACGGAAAAGGAAGAGGATCCGCCAGAGGAAGGAGGTAGTTCTAACGTTGGTTGAGGGCGTAGGCCTCATCCAACAACAAATCTCGTACTTCAGCAAGAGTTATGCAGAATGCGTCCGGGGACGGACAACAGCTGAAGGAGATAGGATGTGAAGCAAGAAGAAACCCGGTAGACCGCCGCGACAGTAACAGTGCCATTTGGAGATGGACGCCCCTCGTTCACCCATGCAAGAAGTGCACTCTCCGGTGTACTCCCCAACCACCAGTGTACTTCCCACTCCGCTATACACCAGCAGCAGAAGAAATGGAGGATCTCCAAGGAGTAATCGCGTTGGAAAGGGCGCTTTGCCGAGAGCGGGCGGAACAACGCCACGAACGCGCCATCTGCAAGGCTCTTCGGGACGGGATGGAGTTGCTCCAGACCCAGATGGCCTACATCTCCCGAGCCGTCGGGGAGACCGCGGCTGATCGCGGGTGATCTCGGACTGAAGAAGGTGGGATGTAGAAGAAAGGAAAAAAGACCTGTTCTTGTTGTAACCGTTCTTGTTGTAACCGAGGGCTTTATAAAGCCCTTGTCGGTCTGCCAATAAACGCTCACTCTCCTTCTGCTTTCTGTTTTACTGTTGGGGTCCCTGGGGTCTATGGGTCGGTCACCCGCACGTCAATGAGGGCGTAGCATGCCGCAGAACGGCATTTTGTTTTATAATAAAATTTGCTAATCAGAAAACTTAGCATGGTTGAAAAACGGCGTTTTTGAAATAATACGCTTAAAAGTCGTGACGAAAGTTCTTTTGAATAATGAAAATACAGGTATATCACGTCCAACGTCGCTTTTCACAATTTGAGAGCAGTAATTGCAAACTACAGGGCAGGGTGGTAAAAATATAGGGCCGGCCCTGGTGAGCCCGGCCCCGGGCCCTGACTCAGGGCCGAGGGCCGGGGCCGGCAGTGGGCCCTGGACCTTTTGGCGCGAAATGAAATTTTTTGAAATTCCTATTTGCAAAATAAAGAATTCATTATTTTTATGTATTACATTCAGAACCTAAACAATTTTTTAAAGCAAACCATAATTGTCGACACTTCCATACTGACAGATACAAAAAGTAAGCCAAATTGGATTTTTGTTTGTTTGATGCAATTTTCGATTTTTCGACAATTATTAACTGATTTGTTATAAAATGGAATCGGTAAAAGTCTAAATCCGATAAATAATGGAAATAGATTTAAACATTTTGCTCAAAATTCAAAATTTCAAAGTTCGCGCCATTTCTGCCAGGGCCCTGGGGCCGGCCCTTTACCACCCACCCCTGCTACAGAGGGGGGGGGGTGCCGTGGTGGGACCCAAATGAAAAAGCGTGCAGTGAAAGGCCTCTTTTGTTGGAGAGCCCAACCATAGTTGTCACCCACGCGACCAAGGTTCGATCCCGTTCGGGGCACGTTATTTTCGCTAACTTACAATTAGTTCAGATAGCAAATAGAAGTATTTTTAAACAGTAATAGAAGGTTTAAAAACGTAATGTTATCTTTAATAGCTATTTAAAAAAACTTGTTGTTTACAAGATTACAAACCGGGCCGGCGTTTCTCGTAAGAACTATGCCCCACCCTTAAAAATAAAATGTTCTGACCAAATTTTCAGAATTAAAATGTAAAGGTCGCAAAATTGTCGAATTTCAACCTTCCTTGCAAACTGAAACAGTGCACTTTCCAATATTCTCCAATGTCGAAAATCTGGCCCATGGACAATTTTGTAGAATATGGAATTTAACATGTCGGGGAGCATTTTTTCATTACTCGTGATTTTACGTCGAATCCCACACGTTCCCCACAAACTGTGCAAACTACATTTTTTATAAATTTTCAAAAAAAAAAAACCATTTTCAGACTGGCGCTGTCCGCCCCACTACCGCAACATCGAAGGAGTGTGCATGTGACCGAATCGGGTGGAGAAGACTCACGGGTTCTTATGTACAATTTATTTACACAAAGTGAATATATCAAATATAACAATTATCACAGATTTATACACTTAACGGCCGAGTTTGAGCGTTTCCCCTCCAAGGCACTTCTCTGTTGTTGGTACTTGACAACATCCAACTCCGTTAGCAGATTCGCGATAATCTTCTCATCGTCCAATGTCAGGCCGTCCTCCTGAAAATATTGCGTACAGATAAAATGGGTTACGGTATACCCTCAAAGCTTCGATTGGGACAGTCCTGGCCAGGTAGACGTAGCCGCAAACCCGCGAAATCACAGCGGAGACAAAGGCGAGCAAGGCTTCGTCGCTCGGAAAACGCCGTCTCTGGTGGAAATCTGAATATCGATTGATTGAAAAGTATAGATCTAACTACACCTGCGAGTAGGATTCCGTTATAAGTGACAGTTCGGAGAATATTTGTGTTGACGTCGAGGACAGCACGACTGAGGGCGGGCAGACTGACTGAGGAGGTTTTAGGCGAAGCGAGACCCACCACGCCGTGGGGAAGGCTGAAAATCGAGATTTTAAAAATTCTAACAAATTTTAATAGAACTTCTGTAGAAATATACGGCATTTTCAACCAAAAACCGTGCACCAAACGGCATTTTCAACCAAAAACCGTGGAAAACGGCATTTTCAACCGAAAACCGTGCAGAAATCGGCATTTTCAACCACAAAGCGGGCAGAAAAATGCATTTTCAACTACGCTTTTAAGAAAAATGCATTTTCAACTAAAAACCATGCAGCAAACGGCATTTCTAACCAAAAACCGTGCAGAAAAGGGCATTTTCCGACCAAAAATCGCGCAGAAAACGGCATTTTCAACAAAAACCATGCATAAAACGGGCGTTTTTCAACCAAACAACTGTGCAGACAATGGCATTGCAAACTAAAAAACCAGTGCAGCAAACGGCATTTCTTACAAAAAAACGCGCAGAAAACGGCATTTTTTCAACCAAAAACCATACAGCAATCGGCATTTTCAACAAAAAACCGTGAGGCACTCGGCATTTACAACCAAACGTGCAGAAAACGGCATTTTCAATCAAAAACCGAACAGCAATCGGAATTTTCAACCAAAAACCGTGCAGAAAACGGAATTTTCAACCAAAAATCGTGCAGAAACCGGTATTTTCAACCAAGAACCGTGCAGTAATCGGCATTTTCAACCAAAAACCGTGAGGCCCTCGGCATTTTCAACCAAACGTGCAGAAAACGGCATTTTCAACCAAAAACCATGATGTAATCCCGAAATCGTAATTCTAGGATTATAAATCCCACCTCATGGCATCGTCAGCCCACGAGGTCACCGAGAAATTGTTGTGTGAACGTGGCATGAGGGCGTTCAACTTGTCAACCAGGTCCACAACCGTTCTTTTCCGCTGTTTCGCTCCGCACACAACCAAGTCGTCTCCTGCCAAAACAGGATATACCAGCTGAAAAACACCATTTCCCGTCAATTTTCGATAAATTCCTACATTATCCAAGTGATGAGTGAGGGTTTTGAGCGTGTGTTCCCTCTCAGCGTACTCCTTGCTCTCCTCTTTCACCGAAATCCCCTCCTTCACTGGAGTTTCCACTTTTGTCGATCGGAGAACGGGAACCCGCGAACTGTACAAAACGCCACGGCGTTGTTTGGCCACGGAGAGCGCTGCTAATAGGGCTTCGAGCGACGAATCCAGGGAATTAAAGGTCTAAATGACAGTTTTAAAAGAGAAATCGATACCAAACTTACACAAGGAGCCACGTCACTCAGTGGTTGTAGAACTCCGGGTTTACGGAAGAATTGGAGCGCGTCCAAGACGAGAGACTTCTCGCCAGCCGGGTGGCCCCGGCAATCCGAATCGCCTGAAAATGTATGGGTTAAATGGGGCGAAAATGGGCATTTTGGACCCGAAAACCGTGCGCCGATTGACATTTCTAACCGAAAACCATGCAGCAAACGGCATTTTAAATAGAAAACCATGCAGCAAACGGAATTTCTAACCGAAAACTGTGCAGCCAACGGCATTTCGAACCAAAAACTGTGCGGCAAACGGCATTTATAACCGAAAACTGTGCGGCAATCGACATTTCAAATAAAACCGTGCAGCGATCGAACCTAAGATCGAAAAACCGTGCGGCAATCGACATTTACAATAGAAAATCATGAAGGAGCAAACAACACTTCTAAAAGAAACTGTGCGGCAAGTGGCATTTCTAACCGACAACTATGTGGCAAATGGCGTTTCTAACGGAAAACTGTGCGGCAAACGACATTTCCAACCAAATACCGTGCGCTAAACGGCATTTCGAAAAAAAAATGTGCGGCAAAGGGAATTTCTAAAAGATAACTGCAGCAAACGGAATTTCTAACCTGAAACCATGCAGCCAACGGCATTTCGAACCAAAAACAGTGCGGCAATTCATATTTACAACAGAAAACCATGCAGCAAACGGCATTTCTAACCAACAACTGTACAGCATATGCAGCAATCGCATTTTCAATCGGAAATCACGCGACAATCGACATTTTCAAGAAAAATCGAAACAGAAAACGCCACTTGAATTTTCGGTATTTTTAACACAAAATGTCTATATTTAGGCATTTTCTCACTGAAAGATTGGCCGTGCATAAATTGGCATTTAACCGAATATAATGTGCAGTAAGTCACGTTTTCGCCAAAAACCGTGCACTGGAAAACTGAAAAGTGTGATAATCGGGCTTTCAACTGAAAACCATGTAGCTATAGCCATTTTGACAAAAAAAACCGCCCAGGAATGGGAATCTTAAACCGAAAACCATGCGGCAATAGGTATTGTTTACCAAAAACCGTTTGGTGATCGACACTGAGAACTAAAAACCGTGCAGCAAACGACATGTTCAAACAAAAACCGCGCGTCAATAGGCGGTTCGTCGAAAATTTTGCAGCAACCGGCACCAACCAAAATATGTTCAGGAATCAAAATTTTTCATGAAAATCCTACACCTGCCGGCATTTTGAACAGTTCTTCAGTTGTCAATTTCACGAAAGCTGTGCTGTTATTCCACCGCAACCCACCATTTGCATTCAGTCCTTGAAATAGTCTCTGCACTCGTGGGTACATCTTCTTCACCTAAAACTCCCCATTTTTTTCAACCAATACAGTCCCAAAACCTGATCGCTTATGGCCTTAAATCGATGATTCTTCTCCAAACTGGCCGAGAGATCCTGGTCTTCGACGAGGCCGGCTTCTGAATCTCCAAATTATTTCAATTTTTAAAGCCAAAACTACCGTAGCTTTCGATGAACAAGAGTAGATCGGTCAGTCTTTGGAGGAAAAGCCTCCGGTTGCAGATTAAAACCGGCGAAACTATCTGAAAAATGAAAAAAAAATACTAAAAATAAGACAAAAATGAACTCTTCTGATCGAATGGGAGAACTTTACGAGGGTTTCTGAGCTCGGTTTGACCGAAGTCAAAAAGGCGAAGCAGACGGGCCTCTGAAAAATGAATATTTATAATGAAAATGGGGTATCGGGGTTCTCAAATGACGGGCCGGGTATTTTTTGGGACCGGTCGGCCCGGGTATGAAAAATATAATTTTAAATTTTGTATAAATCTATACAATAATTTTCAAACTGCTTTAAATAACTTAATAATGTTTGTTACTAACACATATTAGCCAATATTAGTCGTACAAAAAAGATTGTCACCGGCCGGGATCGAACCCTGGTCGTGTGGGTGGCAATCTGACTGGGTGGTCCAGGGTAAACGAGCCGACACAAATTTTTCCATATGGCCCGGCCCGTGAGAACCCCATGGGGTACTTAATAAATATTTATATTAAAAATAAAGATAATTATACAAAAGTAAAAGTATTTACCTGAAACGCTCTTGCGTTTATGTCGTAGATGGCGCAGTGGTATGAGAGGGCGTAGACGGCCATTTGTTGGTTGTATAGGGAGAGAATGGTCCCAGTGGCGGTTTCTGAAGACATCAGCCACACGGAGAGCGCGTCGAGGTCCAGGGAGGTCTCCGCTGAAGGTTGGAGATGATTATGGGTCCCGAAACGAAAACAAAGTACTGATTTCATACGAAAACTGCGCAGAAAACGGAATTACAAACCGAAAATCGAGTCAGAGGCGAAATTGTAAAAGTGAAAACTTCGCGACAACCAGCAGTTTAAACGTAAAATCTTGCTACAAAATGCATTTTAAAAAACGAAAAGCCGCGCACCAATCAGCATTTTCAGAAAGAAAACCGTGCAGCAATCGGCATTTTAACCCAAAAATCGAGCTATAGACGGCATTTTGAAGTCAAAACCTCGCGACAACGAGCATTTTCATCCAAAAATCATGCGATACTCTGCATTTTAAACGGAAAACCGTGCGGCAATCTGCGTTTCGAACGGAAAACCTTTGGGAAGTTGGCGTTTTTAAGCGAAAATTGGACAGTAATCGGTATTTTTAAACGGAAAACCGAGTGACAATCGGCGTTTTGAGCGACATGTTGCTCTCAAACTAAAACCGTGCGGCAATCCGCATTTTCATTCAAAACTCAAGTTGAAATCGCCTTTTAAACCGAAAACCGTGCGCCAATCTGCATTCTTTACGAAAATCGTGCAGCAATCGGCCTTTTTAGAACAAAAACCGTGCTTCAATCTGTATTATAAACGGAAAACAGTGCGACAATCACCATTATTAAGGGGAAATCGGCTTTTTTTTAAACAAAACCGTGCAGCGATCGGCATTATTAACCGAAAACGGAGCAAGAGGCGGCATTTTTAGAAGAAACCCGTGCGAAATACGAAAATTTAATACAAATCCAGGGTGAAAATCCATATTTTGAAAGAAAATCGTGAAGAAATCGACATTTAAACATAATATTGGACGAAAATCGGCAGTTTTAACCAAAAAAAAAAAACGTAAACGTACAACAGACAGAATTATTCACCTAAATTCGTGCGGAAATCGAAATATTTAGCCATAAATCGTGCCTCCATATAATTTTAGACACAAAAACTGTGAAAAATCGGCCGTGGTCCCATTAAGAAATACGTGGTAGCACTGTTTAATTTTGATTTCAGGCTTTCGATCTTTCAAAGCCAAGCTGTGGTTATTTTTGGAATTTGAAGGCACTGATGTTGCCATAAACTGGCGCTGGGGCCAATTAGGAACATAAAAACTCACAATTTCCCTGAGAATGGACGAACATCGGCCTGGGTCCCTCGATTTGACAAAACTCCACCGCGAGCAGAGTGGGGCGGACGGCAGCACCCATTCTACTGAAGGGATCGACGATCCGCCGCGGCCGGATCAGCAACGACTCGGCTGTGACCATTTCCCAGCAAAATACAAAATTAATAATAAAATTTTTTAAAAAAAAAAAACAACGATTTTAAAGAGAAAAAAATAAAGCAAAAAATGGAATTTCACCCGCGGGAGGGCTGGAAATAGCCAAACAGCTGACTGGTTCGGCAAACAAAGGTGGGTCCCAGCGCGAAAGAAGAATCGCTCTGTGCGCAAATTGCAATCATTTCAGCCCCGAGACCGGGAAAATTTCATTTTAAGGAGGGGAAACGAAGCTAGAAGGGCTTTAATGAGAATCTGGGTTACATATGTATACAGGGAATGTTTTCTTGGTTAAAGGGTGCTATTTTCGAAATTAGTTTTGCTACGAACACCGAAAGTTTGAAATCTTAGACTAGGTTTACAAAGTACTTCGTATACTGTATTTTAATTTGGCAATTTACTAAATTTTATTACAATGCAATTTACAATTAGAATGCGATGGCTCCCGAAACGCGCTTAGATTCTCATGAAAAGTGTACAGTATGCGGCCCCTTTACCGGTGTCTACATTTGGGCTTCGAGTTCATTTGAATCCCGATGTGTTTACACGGCGGGGACAGCCTCCCATCCCGTTACAGGACTGTTTATTTTTAAATTGGAAAACTGCCAAATTCCGGCTTCGTATTTGTATTATAACTGCCTCATAGCTGGACATGAGGTGATTGCGGCACCTACGTATCTCGGCGTTTGGTTGAAAATATTTACAAAAAAATAAGAGGGGGCTTACGCGGCCTCCGAGGCACCATTTGGGGGGCTTGTTGGTCGAACCCTCTCAACGTTCCATGTCCAGCTATGAACTGCCTACTGTACTCGGCCTTTCCTTCCTTAAAGTTTGAAGGAAATCCAGCTGACAAAAAAACCGACATGGGCACGGCCAGAACAAAGCGTTATAGGTAGCTAGGTCCCGCCACGATTAAAATTGGCAGAGTGCCAAGGCAAGGAATATCAAAGAATACGCGGCACGGCCTTTCCATCCTTAACGTTTGAAGGAACTCCAACATCCAAAAAAGCGGCCGTTGGTACTTTGCCAACGGGGCCATTCCAAACCGTGGTCCCGCCGCGAATGCATTGGCAAAGTGCCAAGACTATCAAATGCGCGGTTTTTTGCAACTCAACGGTTGTTTATCAGCTCTTTTCGTGGCGGGACTCATTGTCCAGATACAGAAAATGGGACGGGGCTTGTCAACGTTCCATGGAAAGTGCACTTCCGTTTTCCGTTTTTGAGGTGACCCGAGTTCCAATTTGGAAAGGCCGTGGCGGGATATCAGAGCTTATCGTGGCGGGACTCTTTGTACAAACGCAGAAAACGGGGCGGGCTTGGCAAACTTCCAGTTCTGTTTTTGAAGTGACCCGAGTTACCAATTGGAAAGGCCGTGGGCCCGACCAAGAAAAATTGGGGAGCGGGCCGGGCCGGCTGGTTTTTTTTATTGGAAAACTACCCATACCTTGGGAACCAAATGAACGGGGTTTCAAAAGTGAGAAGGGTTAGTCTAGTATTTTTTTTTTTTTACAAAATTGACGGGTAACATTTTTTCTTCACAAGAAGTGAGGGGGGTATTCCGTTTCTACGCCAAAAAGTGAGGGGGGTAACCCAGTTTTTTCGTCAAAAAGTGATGGGGGGTCCCTCCATGGCCGGCCTCTCCCAAGGTATGAAACTACCAAATTGCAATACAGTATGCAAATTCTAATATATTGAGTAAAACGAGTCATAAGTTTCATAAATTTCGGCAACATTTCGGCCATCAAAGAGCATCTACCTGCAAGTAAGACGGGAAGGTTCCGGCGGCAGAGCTGGGCCTATAGGCTTAAAAATAGATTTATAAATGTAAAATTACAAACATTTTTAAAAGCAAAAGTAAAGAAAATACAAATAAAAGAAAAATACCATCGCCTTTTCATTTTACTCAACGATGCTCGAAAATGACACCTGCTAAACATCGGAGATATTTGTGAACAGTTTTTGTACAAAAAAACAAAAGCATTTTTTTCTGCACATTGCAACAAAATTTTAACTGCTAATAACGATACAAAGCAATACAACAATTTTTAAAAAATACATTTAAAACAAACAAAAATAACAGCCAGAGTTCGCCGCAGTAAACGTTCAGCGCGCCCGATGTTTAACGAGTAAAGTCCGGTGTTTAACGGTCGATAATCGACTACCGGAAGTTTATGTGAACTTGATTTCGAAAGCTCTCTGACAAATTTGACCTTTAATCGCGAAATTTTCGATAGTTTTGTGCTTTTTTTTATTTTTATCGGCTTAGTGTACTATTTCAATAATTCATTTTGCAGAAAATGTCTATATACCGTGTAGAACCTGAGCTGAAGAGAACTTGTCCCGAAGATGCCCGTTCCCAGGTTTTTCTTTATTTTTTTAAATGTTTCTTATGTTTTGTTCTTCAGCCGAACGATCAAGACGGCGATTACTGGAGCCGCCTGATCAGCCGCGTGCCGAAGCCCGGTTCAAACGGTTCGTTTTTTGTACTTTTAGGCGGGTTTTCACGAAAAACCGCCAATTTTATTATTGATTCGTTAGAATTGCGTCAACCTGTATCAATTATTGATTCCACTTTGTTCCGTCGTGTAAATAGGATTTTATTGATTTTCTTTCGTTTCAGGGTTTCCCCCGCTGCCACGAAGAGCCAACAAGACGAGTATTCTGGACGGGATGATGAAATTCATTAGGAAACGCGAATTAACGTAAGTTTTACATTTCATTTTTATTGTTTTATTTGTATTTTTCTTTAAATATGATGTAATAGAAATGGTTTAGAAGGTCTGTCGACTCGCTGAACGCGTACTCCACGTTTGCCGCAACGGTTCGCTCACAGGAGGTCAACAATCCCGTAAATATCCAGGTAAAATTGTGTATTTCTTTAAAAATAATAAATTTTCTTTTTAGAAAAAAGACGTTTCCACGATGACTACGTTCGAGCCGTCGTTTTTGGAAAGCCTGGGGAGAACTGTGAAATCGGAGGCGGTCGAGGACGAAGAAGTGGTTCCGAATTCGCAGCCACTCGATTTTTCCCAGGAACTGGATACGGATCAGGGTTTGTTTTATTTGCGGAGTTCTCAAATAACGGGCCGGCCCGGGCCGAGGGATTTTTTGAGACGGGCCGGGTATGAAAAATAAAACTTTAAACGGGCCGAACAGGCCGGGCCGACCAAAATTTTCCAATATTTTGTAACCTAATGTATATTTAATTTTATTTAATAAATACATATTTTTGCTTGTCAACCGCATTTTTTTATCTTTATTTTTGCAGAAGACGACATCAAAATCGAAGTGGACGATTTCATGCGCGACGTGCTCAACCGTACCGATGAGAAATGTAGGATTCTTTTTGTTTGGAGTTTTGATAAAAAAAAAAATTTTCAGTGAAAATAGTGAAAATGGAAGAAATGGACCCCTTCTTCGACAATCTCGTGGGCAATAATGAATGTGGAAATGGGGGTAAATTCCATTTTTATATACAAAATGTCATTTTTGTTTAGATTTCGGTCGGTTCGGCGGAGTGCCAGTGAAAATCGAGGAAAGGAGCCCTGCGCCGGCTGCTGCGATCCAGCGACCTCCGTGCATTTCCAATGTAAGTTGTGTGGAAATTGCGCGAAATGGAGGAAAGCGAGTCGAAAATGCATAATTATTATTCATTTTATGTACAAAACGTTGGTTAAGCTCGGAGAGGGATTGTTCTTGCTGTAGTTTACACCAAAACTAATTTGTAACAACTTTGTTCCCATGTTTTGATGTTGTTCATAGAGTATTGCGTGTAAAATACTCACGCCATGTACACCGCCAAATCGGGCGAAGTTCAGTTACCGAGAGGGTCCCAATCTTTTTCTGCGCCAAAGAGAAACAATCTGATCTGTGGCAGACTGAAGACTAGATTTCGATTAAGCCTTGCATCAATCGTTCATATGGACGTGAGGTGCTTGTGGTACCTACGCAATTCGACGTTTGGTGGATAATGTTAACACTTCATTGAAGTGGCTGCGTTGCCTGCGACGCACTGTTTGGGGGGATTTGGAATAAAAAGCTCCGCAAAAAACGGAGGTAGGGGCGTCGCAATTTTAAGGTTTCGACAAATTTTGTTAAAGGGACGGTCAGGCGGGTTTTACAACATTGGCCCATCTAGAAGAGAAAAATTCGCTGATCAAGAAAATGTATATGACTATGGGTCGGAAATGTACCGTTTTCGATAGACCTGGCTTCAAAGTGTCCAAAAACGGCCGAGCATCCGCAGATTGTGCGGATGGCCAGTACGCCCTGCGTGTCCGGTATTTACAAGGGATGCTAATGAACCGAATTCATTCTAATTGACTGAGATAGCTGTGAAAATGAGGAGGGTGCGAGACAATTTTGCATAGTTCATTCGCATAATTTCCGACCGTATCCGATCGAAAATGAAATGAAAAGGCCCCTTACTGCCCCTTTAAAGAAGGGGGTCCGTCGCAAATTTTTGAAACATTTTATAATAGAAGGGGCTGTCGCAAAATTGACACCGGCGGTGGGTTGCTCAAGTATGGTCGCAAAATGAACCTCCGTGGTGGATTGCCTAAGTATGATGTCCGGTCATGATCAATCGACCACGGAAAGGTCAAAATCATAAGGTTCTGCGTCTTTCTGAATGATTAGCATGAGGTCAGCCGTACAGATCGTGAGGTCGGCGTCTCACCGATCGATCGGCGGGGTCGTGTGCTCGGGCGGCGTCTTCTGAAGTCACCGACGTTTCTGCATGCAGAGATAACCTCTTTGGCTTTTTTCTGGAGTCTCAAATCGATTGGCACTGTCCGTCATTTGACCTCAGATTTTGGGGCTAAAGGTTTTGTAGCTCCTCCGCTTAAATCGTGGCTCTCATGTGTAGTTCCCCAAATTCACTCATTCGCTGGACGGTTTAGCAAAGCTACCCGTGGGGTCCATTTGCGCGACCCCCACAGTACACATTCGACGTTTGGCACAAGCCCCCAAGTGAGAAACGCGGATTCGGCGCGACCCCCTCAACCGTAAATTACTGCTGATGTTTTTGTATTTTATGAAATGAAATCGCTCGTTTCTGGACGCAGAAGGCGGCAGCAATCTTTAATCCGTAGGCCGTCGTTCTCACGGGCCGGGTCACTTCGAGAATTTTGGTCGTCTCGGCCCGTTTACCCTGATCATCCAGTCAGATTGCCACCCACACCACCTGGGTTCGATCCCGGTCGATGACATTCTTTTTAGCCCAACTGATATTGACTTATATGTTAGTAACACACATTATTAAGTTATTTAAAGCAGTGTAAAATATTATTGTGCCGATTTATACAAAATTTTGAATTTTATTTTTCGTACCCGGGCCGAGCGGGCCGAGTCGTCTCAACAAATCTCTCGGCCCGGCCCGTCATTTGAGAACCTCGCGATAACCTCACGGACTTTCTACCGCAACGTATACGAACAATCAACCTGTGGGGTTCCTTTTGCGCTACCCCCTTCACATTGGCGCAGGCCCCCTAAATGAGAATTTCTGTCAAACGCGGCCCTCCCCACCGAAAATCGCGGTCCAAGCTTTTCTATGTGCCGCAATAATCCTTTTTTTTCAGTTCTTCCAAGGCGTAGTGTCCACCGAGGTCAAGAGCCGCCCCTACGTCACTTCTGTCATTGGTTTGTTTTAATATCACCCCATTTTTACTAATTTCTGCTTCAGGAGAGGCTTCGCAGAGAACGAAGCTGGTGCAGAACATTCTCTACCAGAAAACTTCAGAAGGTACGCTTTCGTTGGTTGAATAATTTTTGTAGTTTAGTCCTGAATCCTCGCTCCAATGTGGACAAAACGCCGGCCGTTCGATCGGAGGTAGCCGTAATTTTTGTGATTTTTGATGTTGTTATTTCTTCAGAAGGACGCGATTGTGGACAAAATCATGAGCGGGGTCATGGGAACGAAGAAGAGAAAAGTGAGTGTTTCTGGGGTACCCTAATGTATTTTTTTCTTCTTCAGAAGAACGTGATCTCCGGTGTTGATCTGAGAAGGCACCCGGAGCCGAAGGTACTGGCGGAGGAAAGCCTGTCGCAGCAGCCGCAGCAGAGGATTCGCATTTCGCTGGAAAACGACGACGAAGTGAGGTTCACGAAGCCCCGCCCACCCAAGCCCATGTCTCCGGGAACCGTGAGGCTGCAGTTGGTGGGTGTTTTTGTTGCTGTCATTTGGGTCCTATTGACAATCGGCCGGCATACCGCCCAAAAGCAGGGGTGGGGCACAAGTTTGTAGTTCGGTTCTACTGCACCCCCCCCCCATCCCTGGCGTCAACTGAGCTGTAAGTGGGTAGCCCTAGAAACTTTGGGAACTGAGAGACCAATTTAAAGTTTACTGCTGCAAAGGACTGAATGTTGCTGACTGTTTTGTTGTCGAATTGTGTATCTGCATTGGCACAATATTGGCCTGAAAGGGTTGGGGTTCGGTGGTGTTCGTTTTGCACGACCTTTTTGCACTTTGTTCGACGCGACCTCATCAAACGAAAATGATGTCGCTCAACGAGGAATTTAAGCTTTGCCAAATAAATAAAGGGTTAGGCACTGATATAATCCAATCGTTCATTTTTTTTTATTCGCCACAACATTCTCAGGCAATGTACGCATCCAAATCGAGCTTTAGAAATGGGCAGCTTTGGGCCTCACCGCCTTTGTTTTTCATAATTCTATTACAAAGAGAAGGTGAGTAAATGGTCATAATGACGCCATTTTAGGCCCTATTGACACCCGGCTGGCAGGGCATACACTAGACCACCCACAAAGTATGGAATTTCTTGCAACAACAAAAAAATGGGGCTGCGCATATAGCGAGCCGTTTATAACTAATTCACCCCTTGACATGTTACTGCCAAATAGCCAAAAATTCGCTAGGGGATTTTTATAATATCTCGTTTTCAGGGTCTCGAGCCGAAGAAGGAGAATCGAACGGCCACCCCTGCCCTGTCGGGATCCCGCAAGCGCTCGATTGATTGATTTCTTAGATGATTGTTTTTTTTATTGATTCTTGTGAATTTTATTTCTTGTGAATGTTTAATAAATGTGAAACATTTGTACTTTACCACGTTGCTGTGGAGTTTAATCAACTCGGGATGTTTATTGTATTTGTGTTTTTATCCCACTCTCCCTCCCTCCCAACCCGTTTACCCTGGACCACCCAGTCAAATTGTCACCCACACGACCAGGGTTCGATCCCGGTCGGTGACATTCTTTTTTGTACAATTAATATTGACTTATATGTTAGTAACAAACATTATTAAGTTATTTAAAGCAGTTTAAAAAATTATTGTACCGATTATTGTAATTTGGAAATCCCTCGGCCCGTCATTTGAAAACCCTGATTCGTACTATCCGGATTTCAGTAGGAACTGAAATCAGGGTTCTCAAATGACGGGCCGGGCCGAGGGATTTTTTGGGACGGCCCGGCTATGAAATTTTTCTTAAAAATTTTGTTTAAATCGGTACAATATTTTTCAAAACTGCTTTTAATAACTTAATAATGTTTGTTACTAACATAAAAGTCAATATAAGTTGTACAAAAAGAATGTCACCGACCGGGATCGAACCCGGGTCGTGTGGGTGGCAATCTGACTGAGTGGTCCAGGGTAAAAGGGGCCGACCAAAATTTTTCCAATGGCGCATTGGAATTACACATTTATACACTTTTGACACAAATTCATACAGTTTTGCTCTGTTTCGCTCATATTTCGTTCTTATTTTTTCACTAAGTTCTATTTTCAGGTATGGCCTCCTTCACGGCCACCGTAGTCTATTTTTCCGACACTCGCAAGTTTTGGGCGGGAGAGGAGACCAAAATCTGGGTTTTGAATGATACCCTCATTCTGAAAACGACTGATCCCACAAATCCCAAGAGGGTAAGTTTTTAGGATTTTTTCTTTTCGAAAACTGGTAAACGCGAGCAGGCCACTGTCTTAGGAAAAAGTTGATAGCGCTAGAATTGGCCGAAAATTGGTCTATAATCTTCCTATGGGCCGTTTAGACCATTTTGAATTTAGGTCGTTATCGATTTTTTTGACCTGGGTTACGGTAGCGTACTGAATTTTGTAAAATTGGACGAATTTCTTTCGAAGTGGTATTTTCCAATAGCGTTAGTCGTGGGTACACCAAAGCTAACTCTTAAATGGTGAAATCTTTGGGTACATCAGGAGTCAAAAAGTGAAAAATTACGTTTGAAATGGCAGTTTTTCCATTTTTCGGCATTTGTCATAAAAGGGTTGCAAAACGCCACTGTGACAAAAATAAGATGCACTACATTCTTGCGCATCTTTTGCAATGTTGAAGTCCAAAAAACTATCTTGCCGGAAAACGACTTTGAATCTGAAAATTTTAACTTTTGGTAGTTCAAAAAGCTTTGAATTTTCGGAATTTCGCTCTGAAACTGGATACACACGTTCACGGTGTGAAATACAAATCAGATTTAAACATTTTGAACAAGTTTAAAGCAATTTCAGAGAAAAATATTTTTCGAACCTACCTTAAAATTTCCCTAACCCCTTAATCTACCTACCTTAAAAGTCGATTGTCGTCATGATGGTCACGTATTTTTTTTAGATTTGAAAGAAAATTACAAAAGATGCAGAAAATTGTAGCGCATCTTTTCCAAAAAGGGCTTTTGCAACTGTTATATAACTAAGGTAGAAAAATGCGAAAAACTGTAGTTTCAAACGCAAAATTTCATTGGTCCTTTGCGAAAGTAACAAACATTTCACTATTTAAGGGTTAGATTTTGTGTACCCATGACTAAAGCTATTGGAAAAACACCACTTCGGAAGAATTCGACAATTTTTAAAAAATTACAGTACCCTACCGTAACCCGGGTCAAAAAAATCGATTTAAACCTAAAAGTTGCAAAATGGTCTATACGGCCCATACGAAGGTTATATACCAAATTTGGGCCGAATCTAATGCCATGAACTTTTTCCAACCTGCTGGAGTTTAAAGGGACCATCAGGGTCCTTTTAAAAGTTTATTTTAGTCAATAAATTTAATTTAGTTGATCAATTATCTACTTATCATACTCATTTTTCTAAAAAAGGCGTAATTTCAAATCAAAACTCAAAATTTATTTTTTCCAACGGGTTCCAGCTTACGTTTTTTCACACCTCTGCCCGCTGTCCAAGGTGTGGGCCGCTGAGGATTAGGAACACGCAGCGCTGAACTTTCATCGACCCCGTAGCCAACTGGTTAGCGTCGGTATAATGTCCGCCAACCCTACTTCGGCAGTTTTTGAAAATGAGTGAGATTATTCTGATGTTGATATTCGAAATTACCATTATTACATCAAAGTTCGGCTACAAAAGGGGCGTGGCCGCTTTTTGGCCGAAGTAGGATTGGCGAGCAGTATAGCTGGTACCCAATCGGTCCCGGGTTCGGTTCATACCTTGGGAACGTCCGGTCGTAGCGGTACCCCCTATCACTTTTGAGATCTAACCCCTTTACCCCCCTCACTACAGAAAATCAAAGATATCATTTAAATTTTATATAATAAAAATATTTTAAAATTTAAATAAAATAATGATTTTTTTAAAATTTATTTCAAAATAAAATTATTAAAAATTAAAAGAAACCTAAAAACTGCGTTAATTGACCTATTCCACATACAGTGAAAGTGGTCAGTGAAGGTGGGGGGTGAAGGTGGGACCTTCACTCCGGACTCTGCCCGGCACGAGAGCGAGAGATCGTCTTTTCACGTGTGAAGGTGGGGGTAGAGGTCAGAGAAAAAGACAGTTAGACAGACACGCAGGGGCAATCATGCCTGAATACAGTATGCCCGCCTGACTTTCGCTGCGGGACCTTTTGGCTAACTTAGGGCAAAAAAAAAGAAAGTTGAAGCATTCTGAATCCGATTCGCAAATTTTACCGGTTTTAAAACTTTTTTGTGCTATTTATTTTGAAAAAATAAATGGAAAATACTTTAATTATTGTATTTTTAATACCATTTAGCGAGAAAAGTAGAAACGCCGCAAAAAGAGTCTAAGGTGAGTTCTCAAGTTTTCTATTTTAACCGCCAATCATGTTTTCTCTTATATTTTTACAACACGACAAATTATTTAGAACATTTAACAGTGTTTTCATTTCAAACTTTGAGAAAATTGCTTGCTTTTTGGCTTAATACTGCAGCCAGCCAGCTGGTACGAAAAACACAAGTTTTTGTAAGCAAAGCCCCTTTCTCTGCATGAAAGTGATTAGATTCTTTAAAATTTGGCTAATATGATGGGATATAAAATATTATGTAATGCTGAGAATGTAAAAAAAGAAAAAAAAAATGAAAATATTGACAACCCCCCCCACTTTTGACTCACTTGGGCCGCTGGGACCCCCCGTCACTTTTGAAAACCCGTTCATTTGGTTCCCAAGGTATGATTCGGTTCTACTCTCGTGCAAATGGTTTTTGCTGGCAAAAAGAAAAATAACGATAAAATCGTACTGTTGTATTCTGACGTTGGTTTTAATTGCAGAAAAAAGGTCCCTGATGGTCCCTTTAACAGAGACGTCGTCTTAATGTGTTTAACTTCCCCTTTCCAGACAGAGATCCCCTGCCACAAGTTGTCGCTATACCCGATTGTGCAGTCCGTCGGCTTCTGTCTCGATGTGGAGGACACGCCCTCGATAAGCAGGCTCTTGGTCGCCTCCCCGAACACGAACAATTTGGCCCAGATCCACCGCTACCTCAGCCAATATATGTATGTTTTGAAGCTTGTAATAGCTTGTAATCTTTTTTTCTTTCAGTGTCTTGGAATTCCTCGCGGACGCGTCGTCGACCGAGGTGCCGGTGACCCAGAACGGAAGCACCCCTCCTGCCCAGGTACCATCGGGGTTCTCACGGGCCGGGCCAGTTGGAAAATTTTGGTCGGCCCGTTCGGCCCGTTTTCCCTGGACCACCCAGGCAGAATACCACCCACACGACCAGGGTTCGATCCCGGTCGGTGGCATTCTTTTTTGTATAACTAATATTGACTTATATATTAGTAACAAACATTATGTTATTTAAAACAGTTTAAAATTATTGTACCGATTTATACAAAATTCAAATTTTTCATACCCGGGCCGACCGGGCCGGGCCGTCCCAAAAAATTCCTCGGCCCGGCCCGTCATTTGAGAACCCCGGGTACCATTACCTCTATTCCCATACCTGGACGGGTGGGTACAATAATTTTTTAAAGCTGCTTTAAATATCATAGGGCTTGTGCATTGGTCCCCAAACGCTCCCTGTCCAGCCATGATCCTACCGCAGCTGATAGTGTGGTGGAGCCTGACTTAATGAAGACCTGGACAGTAGCCTTAACCCACAGCATACCCAAGGGGAACCCTATCCCCCGGACCGCAACGCGTCACAACGAACGCGGCGCGGCAATAATTCCCATACAACGGATTTTATTGGCGTTTTCTGAATTCTTTGGTTTGAAAGTGTATATAAGTTTCAATTATTTCGTATTTCACATGGAAACGGTGGCCATGAGGTGCTTGCTGCACGTATTCAGGCGTTTGACTGAAAATTCTACCAAATATGAAATTATTAAATAGGGGCCTTTTTTGGCCCCGGAATGCTATTTGGGGGCTTACGCGTCCAGCCCCCAAACGCTCTCTTTTTAAAATCGTGTAGAAGCCGCTGTTAGATGCTCATGAAGGTGAAAAAGCGCGTAACCTGGATCTGCGCCAAAAGTCTGGATTCTACACCATAAGTGGGCGCCAGCCCGACTTTGACGGATGGGGGCTCGGCGAGAAGAATCGTTTATACGAGTTCCCTTATGGACCATTTTTAAAGGGAGGCGGTCTCGCCACGACCCAAGCAACGTAGCTGTGCTCATGCATGTATGGTCTACACCCTGCTTGTGTTTGAAATTTCGAATTCCGCATGAATTTTGGCGAATAATTCTGTTTACTGCACAGGTTCTAGTTGAAAAATCCGGTTGACTTTCGATGTTTTACTGGTAAAATTACGAGTGATGCACGGTTTTCTCGTAAAATGTCGATTGCCGCACGGCAATCCTATGAAATTCATACTTCAGGAGGGTATACCTTTTGTTTTCCCAGGTTGAGGGTGGTAAACACTACGAATCCGGGGTTCTTACGGGCCGGGCTATTTGGAAAATTTTGAACATGCCAGCCAGCTGTCCCAAAACATCTTCAAAGAGCCAGCCGGCTGTCCCGAAAATCCGTTTTTTCATTAACCCATTGTGAATTATTGTTACTGTTTTTGAAATTTCAGTTCACGTCCATTCCCGCCTGCCCGATCTGTTTGGAAGATTTCGGTACTCTTGTTTTTATGCTAAATTTTTTTTATTTTTCAGACGACGGTGACCAGAAACCGGCGGTTGGCAAGTGTGGCCACTCGCTGTGCCTCGGATGTTGCCGCAATCTTCAGAACGCCGAGTTTCACAGTTGCCCGATCTGCCGACTGTTCAACGCGTTCTTCTTTACCACGATCAACTACTCTCTGATCGGTGGGTCTTTCTATTTTTTTCTTATGAAGATTCGAGCCGAGCGGCCTTAAAGCCACTGTCTTAGGAAAAAGTTGATAGCACTAGAATTGGCCCAAAACTGGTCTATAACCTTCCTATGGGCCGTATAGACCATTTTGAAACTTTTAGGTCAATATCGGTTTTTTTGACCTGGGTTACGGTAGGGTACTATAATTTTATGAAATTGGTCAAAATTATTGGAAACCGATTCTCCAGTAGCTTCAAGCTTTGATACACCAAAAATAATCCTTAAATAGCGATGAGTTTGTGTTGTTCAGCACAGAACCATAGGTGGACGCGAGGTGCTTTTGGTACTTACGTTATTCGGCGTTTGGTCAAACGTAGTAATAAATAGTTAAGGAGGGTCTTACGTTGACTACGAGCCCCCATTTGGGGGGCTTACGTATCGAGCCCCTAAACGCTTCCTGTCCAGCCATGCACAGAACCCCAAAAACGTCAAAAATGGGAAAATTTGCGTTCGAAAAGGCTGGTTTTCGCATCTTTCGAACTTTCACTTATTAAATGCGCAAAAAGTGACTCTGTCCATTGAATTCTTCGTTTCTTTTTCATTGAAAACATATGCTGATTTTGAATTTATCTGAGCCGATCATGACGAAAATTGTCTTTGAAAATGAATTTTTCCATCGATTCGATCAGGAAAAATTTCACCTTTGGTAGATCAAAAAAAAATTATCTTAAACTTGGTCTTAACTTGTTCAAGTTATCATAAACATGTGTATCTTTGATATTCATGAACAATTTCATCGTTTGGGTGAAAATTTTTTTTTTGCCCTATCAAAAGTGAAATTTTTCGTGATCGAATCGATGGAAAAGTACTCTTTCAAACGCAATTTTTGTCATGATGGGGTCCAGATAATTTCAACATTAGTATATGTTTTCATTGCGCCCGAAAACGTAGACTTTAATTGTTAAGGTCACTTTTTGTGCGTCTTTTAAGTCAAACGTCGAAAAATGTGAAAAAAAATTTTAGCGTTTTTTTGTCCTGTGCGGAAGAATACAAACTTATCACTATTAAAGGTTTAGATTTGGTGTATCCAAGACTGATGCTACTAGAAACCACCATTTCTGACCAATTTTACAAAATTACAGTGCCCTACCGTAACGTAACCCAAGTAAAAAATCGATATTGACCTCAAAGTTTCAAAATGATCTATACTGCCCATGGGAAGGTTATAGACCAATTTGGGCCAATTCTAGTGCTATGAACTTTTTCCTAAGACGGTTTTAAGGCCGTAGCTCGAATCGTCGGATTTTCATTATGAAGATCACGGAGTTTCTCGGATTGTAATTTTTCAAAATGTGCGCAAAAACACGTAAAATTTAATTATGATACTACCTATTTGCGCGTCTTTTAAGTCAAAGGTCGAAAAATGCGAAAAACTGCAATTTTAAACGCACAATTTCTTCTTTTTTCTCTCGAGGTTTTAGGACCCCTGTGTGGAAGTGCACGACATTTTCATCAATTGAGTGATATATTTGATCAATTCACTGCATAAGCTATCAAATAAACACAATTTTAGGTCGTTTTGTCCAATTTTTAAAAAATACAGTACTCTACCGTAACCCAGGTCGAAAAGTCCTCTTTCAGAGCAGGTCGGTTTCTCCAAGGGTCTCCAGGCGGCGCTGCAATCGACCAAATTCGGTAGTTCTCCTGAAATTCACTAAGAAATGTCTCATTTTAGAGAATAAGGGCCTGAAAAAGAAGTGTCTCAGCCAGGGAGAGGAACTGGTGAAGCAGGCCGACGAGATTCGGTGGAAAACCTCCGGTAGTTTTCCTAGAATTAACTATGAAATGTCTCATTTTAGCGAACAATTCTCTCCAGAGAGAGGTCCAGAAGAAGAGAGAGGAACTGAAGATGGTGTTGAAAGAGAAGGAGAGGCTCCGGGAGAAGTGCCTCAACCAGGAAAAGGAAATGGCGAAGCACTCCGAGGAGATTCGGAGGATAACGAGGCAGTTGGTTGGTTCTGTTTAATAATAAGCTGAAAATTCGGATTCAGTCGCGTTTGGCTCCCTTGATCTTTTTTGTTTGCCGAGAGATTATTTGGTCTGGGCTGGTATGAAAAATGTTCTTCAGAAGGCGGCGCAGCAGCTTCAGATGACGGCGGAGAAGAATGAGGCGCGAGTGAGGAAGCCGGAGATGCAGATCTGGGGAGTCATGAGGCCGACGGAACTGGCTGTGCAGAAGGTGAGACAAATTTCGGGTTTTTTTTATGCTAACTTGAAAAAAAGCAGACTTGAAAAAAGGTGCAAACTTGAAAAAAATTAAAATCCATTTTTTTTTTAAAAATCCATTTTTTAAAAAAAAATTTTTTACATTTTTTGATTAACCTGCAAAATTTAACATTCATATCCACGCTTTAGCCCATTTGAAAGTTTTCCGGCCACACACCAAACTTGAAAATTAAAATTGAAATTTTGTGCGAAACTTTTTTAATTGGATGCATATGTGGGCGTCCCGGGACGAGAAAGTTTTAGGATATTTTTTTTGTTTGCGTTATTTGTGATATTTACATTGAAATAAGGCATAAATGTTCGGTCAGGCCTGAAAAATTGGAGTTGGCCGGTCCCTTTCCATGGTGTGGTGGGCGGTACCTACGCAATGTAGCGTTTAGTTGAAAAGGGCAAAAACAAACTTAAGGGGGCTTACTTTGCTTCGAGGGTACTTGGGGGGACTTACGCGTCGAGCCCCCAAATGCTTCCTGTCCAGCCATGGTCGAACTATTTTCTCTCAATGTGTGGGGTCATAATTTGGTGTTTGAATCCCCTCATTTCACAGTTTTTGACAAATACTATAATATTGATTGCTTTTCAAAGGAATCGACCCATTTGGTGGTATTGATCTAAGGTTTGGACCGTAGGTACCCCCTATTGACACGGAAAAATAGAATGTCACCGACGGGGATCGAACCCTGGTCTTGCGGATGGCAATCTGACTGGGCGGTTCAGGGTAAACGGGCCGGGCCGAGCAAAAGTTTCTAAATGTCCTGGCCCGTGAGAACCCCGGTTTTGGACCGCCGACACCACCTATAAGGGGTGGGCCACAGTTTGTAATTACAAATTTTTTATGTCAAAAGGGGGTGCCGGCGGCCAAAACCATCGATCGATACCCCAAAATCTATCGATTTTGCATGAAAATCAATCGATATTCCTGTGCTTGTCAAAGTTATACCGAGAGGGGGTGCAGTAGAATAGAACTGCAAACTTATGGCCCACCCCTGCCCCCTATTGACATAGAAAGTGTGTTTTTACAAACTACGGCCCACGCGTGTCCTAATTGTTAAAACTTGTGATCCAGTTGGATTCTACTGCACCTTAATGCTCTTTTTGGGAAAAATTCAGTTAAGCCCCCCACCCTAGTATGGCCCCCCACGCTCGGTTTGGCCCCCCAATCAATGCGAATTTGTGAACTTCCGTAGGTGGGGGGTGTAACTGAATTATCTATCCTGGGGTGTTTATCTGAATTCAGTTTAACCCCCCGCAATTGAAATGGGGAGCTTAACTAGCCTACCCGGAACTTCTTCAGATAAACCCCCGTATAATTCAGTTATGCCCCCCATACGAATACTTCAGTTAAACCCCCCCCCCCGCTAATTCAGTTAAACACCCCATCTAATTCAGTTATGCCCCCCATTTGAACAATTTAGGTAAATTACAAATTCACACCGAAAGGTACGATAAAAATCCTAAGCAGACTTATTATCGGTAATTTTTTAGTCTTTTAGCGCCAAGTTTAGAAAAAAAACAAATAGATTAATCAATAAAAAATGCCCATGGTGTGTAACTCAAATGAGCAAAACGTAATAAAAACAATAAAATATATGTGAACAACTAAAATAGGCAACTATTAATAATATTAATTGATTATAACTAAACATAACACTATTGAAACGATAATAAAAAATCAAAGTGAAATAAAATTCAAAATCCTAAAAACACAAATTTAGCTGCGTACCGCAATAAAGCGTTGGGAATTGGATACTCAGCTATGGGGGGCTTTAATGAATTTGATGGGGTGTTTATCTGTTTTACCTGACCGGCACCTGAAGTGGGGTGCTCAACTGAATTGTCTGGGGGGCCAAACCGAGCGGCTATTTTGGGGGGCGCAACTGAATTGGCTGGGGGGTTTAACTGAATTTTCCCCCTCTTTTTAGGTGGATGCCAGAAAGACCGCCAGCAAGGCCAAGAACGTCCTGAAGGAGCTCGACGTGAACCAGCTGAAGAGAAGCAGAGAGGGCAAAGCCGACGAGAAGAAGAAGGAGGCGATGGAGGAGGGAGACCCGGTGGCGGTAAGATAAATGTCTCTTTTTTAATGCTTATAATGTTTAGAAGCAGGCGGTCTTCAAATGGAGACCTGCTATGAAGAGAAGACTGGAGGAGTGTGGCGGCCGTATGAAGGTGTGTATTATTGGTCGTTTTCGTAAAAGTCAGCTCCGAAGGCCAAGGGTTAAGGGGAACACCCCATTTGTGGCCCCAAAATTTAAGCCCCGCATCAACCAAACAGGACTTTTGGCACATGCCTGCCCAAAAGTTTGTCAGATTGCCACCCACACGACCAGGGTTCGATCCCAGTCGGTGACATTCTTTTTGTACAACTAATATATATGTTCGTTCGTACCTATATGTTCGTAACAAACTTTATTGAGTTATTTAAAGCAATTCCTAAAAGAAATGTGTACCGATTTATAGAAATTTTAATAGTTTTTAATGGTCCGACCCCCCCCCCCCTTGGCCCGTCATTTAAAAACCCCGATTCATACTAGCCGGATGTCTGTAGGAACCATAGGTGTACTAGGCTTCCCCCGGCGTGATAGGGGCTTTGGGAATTCTGTCGGGGAAAAGGAAATATTTTTTGGATCGGGGGGGGGGGGGGGGGGGGGGGCGAAAAATGTCGGTTTGGTAATGGAATTTTTTTTCAGGTTTTACATTAAAAATGATGAGATTTACAAATGAAAACACTAAAAATAAAGAAAAGGCACGGGAGATTATTTCCCTCATTTAAATTCCGAAGCGTGAAGTGGAAAATGCGAAAACAACTTTTGGCATCGTATCTGAAATTAATTTTCCAATTGCAAACCGAATTGAAATATATTTTGGCACTTCCTGAGTTCTAATAAAACAATTTAAAAACATCAAAGCAATGACCGAAAGTATTTAACAGTCGACAACCGAATTGCTAGGTCTGAATAGGAGAAAACCCGTGATTTCCCCCAAGGCGAGAAATCCCATATTACGTGTCACTTACAGGGCGTAATTCGGTTGGCAGCTTTGTGGGGTTCGGCCAGCGGTTTGTTACATCGTATTATGTACAAATTTACCCTAGCGATATATATATATATAAATTTCGGAGTAATTCGGTTGGCAAAGCTGACGTTGCCTTTTGAAGCGTTTGCACTGTTAGTCGGGTCCTGCCACGAAAACTTCATCCGCCGCTACAAAGCGTGTGACGATCTGCATATTCACACCGAGTCTGTTGTTATTTCATATTCCTTGCTTAGTTTTTGATTTTGTATACTTTTGTGTCCAAAATTTAAATTAAATTAAATTTGTCGTAATTCGGGAGTGTATCATGATGGCGTAATTAACTTAGTTCTTCCTTCATTGGTTGTCTGTTCCAAGCTCGAAATCTTTCGCTGTCTCAGCTGGTCGTCTTGCTCGGGCAAGGGGGCACACAAACTGCGGTTTCGCACATTCAGGCTTCCGGTGAACGTCGTGCGTTTACGTTGAAGTTTGGTGCAGCTCCGTCTTCCAGAAACATCCAGGGTAGTATTTGCATAGGCAGCAACCTTTTTGCACAAAATCTATGTAAACTCTTACGCAAACCTCCTTTTGAAAATAATTCCTTAGTTATTACCACCAAATCGTGTTTTAACACATGTTTTTAAATAGAAAATTTTCTTCGATTTTTCGCCTGATGAAACCATCAAAATTTAAATTCGGTTGTGGATCCGGGTCGACCGGCGTGACCTACTGACCACCTATGGTAGGATCTGAAATCGGGGTTCTCAAATGCCTGGCCGGGTCGAGAGATTTTTTGGGACGGCCGGGTCGGCCCGGTTATGAAAAACAAAAATTATAAATTTTATATAAATCGGTACAATAATTTTTAAACTGCTTTAAATAACTTAATAATGTTTGTTACTAACATATAAGTTAATATTACTAAATAAATCAATATTTGTTGTACAAAAAAGAATGTCACCGACCGGGATCGAACCCTGGTCATTCGGTATCCTGTGCGAAAAGGGTAAACGGGCAGGGCGGACCAAAATTTTCCAAATGGCCCGCCTTGTGAGAACCCCGGTAGGACAGTCGCAATTTCAATTATTGGCTAGTTTTATTAAAGGAGAGGGCTTTCGCAAATTATGGAGCATTTGGATAATACAGGGGGCTGTCCCATTTAAAAAAAAAAACCCACGATGGGTTACCCAAGTATGAAATTCTCCCACAGTGACATTTTTCAACCCAGAAAAATTATTTCGTTTCAGATGAAGAAGCTCCGATCGACTGTTATTTCGGATTTCAAGCTGGCCGGCGGTGATCCCGATAGGGCCACGGAACTCTTCAATTCGAAGCTCGTAAAGGCCAGTAAAATCAGGCTCGACGGCGAATTGGCCATCTTGGAAGAGATTTGAATTTGAACACTTGTATATACATTTCCACTTTGTCCACTCCGGGTTCCGATCGCATGAAGTTTTAATTGCATTGCATTAATTGGTTCTCTCTCTCTCTCTCTCTCTCTCTCTCTCTCTTTCTCCTTTCAATTCTGTGTACTTTCACCCCGAATTCCGGATTCCAATCTATTTTCCAGCTGATTCACGCTGTTTGTTTCCTCGGCAAACAGTATCAGTCATCGATTGCCGCTATGTCCCAGCCGGTGGGTTGTTTCTGAAATTGAAAATATCGCTATTTTTTAAGCAAACGTTAGCGTTACTTATGGTTAACAACGGGGTTCTCACGAGCCGGGCCAGTTGGAAAATTTTGGTCGGCCCGTTTTCCTTGTAACACCCAGTCAGATTGCCACCCACACGACCAGGGTTCGATCCCGGTCGGTGACATTCTTTTTTGTACAACTAATTTAGACTTATATGGTAGTAACAAACATTGTTAAGTAATTTAAAACTGTTCAAAAAATTATCGATTTATACAAAATTTAATTTTTCATACCCGGGCCGTCCCAAAAAATCTCTCGGCAATGTCTTAAGGGATTTGAGGTTTACTGCGTTCATTTAGGCATAAAGAAGCAGCTGTAATGCTTAACTATTCTCAATTAAACATTCCTAATCGACTACATTAGATTGTCATTTTTCTAAGGAAACTTGATAAAGTTTGCAGGTAGCTACGTAACCTTTGATAGTCTTAAGGTCGCTAAAGTTGCGATTTTATTAAGGTGACTAAAATAAGGTTTACAAATAGGTTCAAACTAAGCTTAAGGTTACTTTTGACTGAACACACGCAAGGTGTATCACTAATGGGTTCACATAATAAACATGTTAACATAACAAACTTAATTGATGTTGAGACGGCTTAATTTTACGTCAAGGTGTTTTTACCCTTAGGTATCTAAAAGTAAGGCCATTGTTTCATTAAGGTAACTAATGACAATCTTAAGGTAACTGATATTAATGCAGTTTGTTCCTAATTGGGCAGTTTCCACTCTGTTTTGTCCATTTTGAGGTAACAAAACTCTCGTTGACCTTTAGAAGGCATGATTTACTGTAAGTTTGCCTTTCCTTTTTTAAGGTAACTAAGTTCATTTAGTGAAAAGTGAGATTATCCTAATGTAGTAACTTTGAGAGCGGGAGAAGTCCAAAAAAACGTTAAGAACTTAAGTCTAAAAGAGTAATGTTAAATAACTAAACGTAACAAGTCTGATTTAACCTAACTACTTACCTAGGCTAACCCTAAGGTTCTTAAGCTCCAAATTTCATTAAGGTTCTTAAGGTAACTATGGTAAACTGAGTAAGTTAAGTAAGAGTAAACACAACAAAAGTCTGGTTTAAGGCAACTACTTAACTTAAAGTGATCCTAAAACCTTTAAGCACTAAATTACCTTAAGGTATCTAAGGAAATCTGGGTGGGTTATGTGAGCTTAAAACTAACCAAGGTCCGGTTGAAAATATCTACTCAACTTCAAGTAACCCTAATATTCTTAAGCTCCAGGTTTCTTGAAGGTTATTAAGGTACTTAGGGTACATTCAGCAGGTTAAGTGAGGCTTAACGTAACCAAAGTCTGGTTGAAAATATCTACTTAACTTTAAATAACCCTAAAGTGCTTATGCTTAATTTTTTGTTAAGGTGATTTTATCTTAAGGTTTCTAAGAGTAAGGTCGGTCCAAAGTTTAATAGAACTTTTCCAAGTTTTCGGCTTTTTTAAGATTCCAAAACGCCTAAAATCGTATTTAGTGGAAGCGTAAT
>OZ059904.1:31008937-31041437 GCA_964057215.1 Oscheius myriophilus | reverse complement strand
GCTTTGATTCTCAAATTTCAAAAAATTCTTTAAAATTCACATTTCATAAAATTCTTTAAAATTTTGCATTTCATTTCCATCACTTTGAAATTTAATTCATAATTAAGCGGTACATTCAATTTTAAAGGTGTGCGGCGTGTGCCGCTAAGGTTAGGCGGGGCTGACTGCAACTGGCACGCGGGTGCTGGCACGCGGCTAAACGACGGACATACTAGAAAAGTGAAGTTTTTATGTTTCTGAATCATTTTGTTTTTTTTTTCTGGCATTTTTAACAGCCAAATTGCTAACTACTTCTGGTCTAGGTCCGATTAAGTGAACGAAAATCCCAAAAATGATAAAGATCTTGGATTTTGAGCACTATACAATATCTATTTTGAGTGGAAAGTACTTTCAATCGATTTATCGTTCAA
The DNA here is from genome assembly GCA_964057215.1 of Oscheius myriophilus. Lineage (NCBI taxonomy): Eukaryota > Metazoa > Nematoda > Chromadorea > Rhabditida > Rhabditidae > Oscheius > Oscheius myriophilus. Next base: position 31,041,027 of record OZ059904.1, on the reverse strand, counting down.
TTTTACGTAGAATATGTTGTAGACATACTGAAATACCCGGCCAAATTAGCCCAAGGCTATAGGGCGTGGTTAGACCACTGAGCCCTTCGCTGTGGGACCCAACCGTATCCGTGAAATTTTAATGGGAAATTCTTTTAACTTTTTGTCTTCCGATTTTAGATCGAGTTTCACTTAAACACAAAAAACAGATATTAAAATGCCTATAATTTACCGAAACTACGAAATTATAAGGCTCCGTTAGATCGCAGGTTTCAGGCTCTTCGTTGCAGGACCCAACATGGAATATAAAAATCCGTTGAAAAAGACCTTTAAGAATTTTCAAACCGATTTTACATTATAAACGCCGTAAGTATAATTTTAGCCAAAATAGCCAAAATAGCCAAATTATCTCCAAGGCACGGTTAGATCGCGTGTTTCAAGCTTCTCGTTGCGGGACCCAACATGAAAAAGAAAAATCATTCGGAAAAACCGTTAACGAATTTATCCTCAAAACATAAAAAAGATTCTGCATTACAAAAGCTGAAAGTAAATATTTAAATAGCCAAAATAGCGAAATTTACCCAAAGGCGCTGTTAGATCATTGGTTTTGAGCTCTTCGCGGCGGGACCCAAAACTTAATAGACCAATTTCAAACAACGGAACGGTTCAATTTCACATTTTAACATAGGATAAAATAGCGGTTTGAACAGTGTGAAATGCCTAAATAAACGCCAGCGCGCAGTTTGATCGCATTCTTTCAGCTTTTCGCGGCGAGACCCATCCTCAAGCTTTTACAACTTTATTGTTTAACTTCTTTCAGTCCGCTTTCTTGTCGGACTAACCTTACATATGCTAAAAAAGGCGATTTTAATTTTGAACACAGCTAAACCAGCGATTTTACACGGACGCGCGGTTAGATCGCGGGATTCCAGCTTTTCGCGGCGGGACCCGACATAAAATCGTTTGGGAAATACCGTTAATCATATTATCCTAATTTTAAACAGATTTTACATTATGAATGCAAATAAATAATGTTGAATTACCAAAATGGCCGAATTATCCCAAATCCGCGGTTAGATCGCGTGCCCCCAGCTTTTCGCGGCGGGACCCAAACACCCGCTCTCATCTGAACCTCCTCCTTCCCCTGTGCTATAACGGGCATTCCCAAAACTCAACTGGTCTCGAAACAGTCGAATTAAGGGCATGTTTACAGTGCCGCAGCATAAAACGGCAGCTGCCGGGGGCAATCACAGAGCGTCCAGTTCCTCCGACGCTTCCTCACTACGCCTCCGCCCTTTTATAAGCATTTTGTGCTACTCGTGGGCTGTGTATTATGCTACTACACAATGTTACATTGTGCCAGCACAAAATAAGATCTTCAAATGGAACAGGTTCCATTTCTCCTCGATTTGTCTCGATTTTCAAAAGTGCAGACTCTTTGAAAACCACAGTATACCCCCCGTCTTCGTTTCCATTGATGGCAAAACATGCGTTGCTCAAACTACAAAGTATTTTTTTAAATCACAAAATTAAAATGTTCTCCAAAATGATTTTCCACCCCCTCCCTCCATAAAATTTTGTTCCTCCCAGGTTAGGGAGTTAGTTCAGCTAACTAACTAACTAGCTAAGTAAGCCCCAAACAACCTTCACTGTTCGGCCCCCAATTTTCTTTGGTGTTTGAGAGCTTAATTTTTAAAAGCCCCCTTCAAATCCTGAAAATTCCTAACTTCTCATCTATTCTTATGGTTTGCTAACTTTAGTTAGCCCCCCCCTCGATACCCAAAAAATACACAATTTCTCACTTATTGTTGGGGTTTGGGGCTAAATTTAGCTAACCCCTCCAAATCTTAAAAATGCACAATTTTTCATTCACGATTGGGGGTTATGGGGGGTTCGATTTAGTTAACCCTCTTCCAATCTATAAAAATACACAATTTCTAACTTTCCGGTGAATTTGGGGGGCTAAATTTTGCTAAGCCCCTCCAAACCTTAAAAATACAAAATTTCATACTAACTGCTGGGGTTGGGGGGCTAAACGTTTACAACCCCTACCCCCGCCCCAACCAGCTTTCTTAGTTTGGCCCCCAAGATGGTAAATTTGGGGGCCGAACCTAGGTCAATTTATTCAATTAACCTAAATCAATGGGCAAAAGTAATATCAATTAAACTTTACACAAGTTAATTAGGTCCTAAGCCTTAATCGCTTTTATACTTTAAGGCAATCTGCATCAAAAGCCAAAACCGCTTTTGATAAAGATTTTTACTCGGGTTTTCAAGTTTTGTGTTTCGTTTACTTCGTAACGCTTTTCCTTTTTATTGCATAATAATTACTCTAAGAATTGGGGACTTAACGTTTTGTGGGGGCTTAACTGTATTATCACCGAATGGGGATCCCCATTTTAACATGCGAATTTATCCTTAACATTTAAAAAATCGTAGGTGTTTCAACCTTAACTTTCACCCTAGCCGTTGAAGTCTCAACTTTAAAATTTTGCCACCTTAACCTTAAAACTACGATCTGAAACGGTCCTTGTCTTTAACCTTAACCTTAACTTTAAAGTTTTCTTCACCTTCACCTTAACGTTAACATTTTTTAGCTTGCCAAGCTTTCTCCAAATCTCTCCCTCCCCAATCTCTTTCTTTCTCTCTCTCTCTCTCTCTCTCTCTCTCTCTCTCTCTCTCTCTATGTATCAACTTTTGTGTTTCTGTATCTCCTTCTCTACCTTATCCTCTCTGTCTCTATATCTCTTTCTGTCTCTGTATCTCTATTTGCCCATGTTTCTCTCTAAGCCTTTGCATCTCTCTGTCTCTTTATCTCACTCTGTGTTTCTCTCTATTCTTCTCCTTCTCCCTCTCTCTCTTTCTCTCTCTCTCTCTTTTTTTTTCTTTCACTCTATCTCTATCTCTATCTTTCTATCTCTCCCTCGGTTTCACACTCTCTTCGCTCTTTCCCATGTTCTATTTTAATCCCGATCTCCTTTACGTTATCGCTCTCTCTCTCTCGCTCTCTCTCTCTCTCTCTCTCTCTCTCTCACTTTAGCCTTCTAAACCTCTTTCCCATTTCACCACAGTTCAAGAAATCGCTCCGTTTTGTTATTGTCCATCCCTCACGCACCGGCCGACGTGTGTCCTGCCGCCCCCGGGGGGCGAAACTCGTTCCGATGCTATCCTTAGCTGATTAACCTTGTCTCCTTTGTGGCGGCGCCCTTTGTTTCCCACACGCCAGACCGCCCTTGCCAACTTTGATTTATATTCGACAACCGTGAAAAATGCCACTAGCACGCAGAGAGCGTCATTTTCACACTGTACGTCTACGAAGAAGGCGGAAGTTCAAAGCACTATTTGATTCCCTTACCATGGCGCCACTTATTACTAATGAGCTTAAGACCTTGAATCGCCCGTTAGCGCCACTTGTTACTAAACTGTAATCCCTTAAGAACTTAAATCCTTAACAGTCCTAAAATACTAAGCCCTTAAGCCCTTAATACGCCCGTTTACGCCAAATCTTACTAAATTTTATGACCATAAGACCTTAAATCCTTAAGAGCCCTAAACTACTAAGACCTTAAGTCCTTAAAACGCCCGTAAGCGCCACTTTTTTCTAAACTTTAAGACCTTAAGACCATAAATCCTTAACAGCCCTAAACTACTAAGGCCTTAAGCCCTTAAAACGCCCATTAACGCCAATTCTTACTAAAAGTTATGACCGTGTGACCTTAAATCCTTAACAACCCTAAAATACTAAGCACGTAACTCCTCGAAAACGCCCGTTAGCGCCACTTTTTTCTAAATTAAGACCTTGAGACCTTAAATCCTTAACAGCCCTAAACTACTAAGGCCTTAAGCCCTTAAAACGCCCATTAGCACCACTTTTTTCTAAAAACATGTGACCGTATGACCTTAAATCCTTAACAACCTTTAAAAAACTAAGCCCTTAAGCCCTTAAAACGTCCTTTAGCGCCAATTATTACTCAACTTTTGGACCGTGTGGCGTTAAATCCTTAGCAACCCAAAAATACTAAAGTAAGCACTTAAGTCCAATAAAATGCCAGTTAGCGCCACTTTTTTCTAAACTTAATGACCTTAAGACCTTAAATCCTTAAGAACCCTAAATTTCTTAGACCTTAAGCCCTCAATAAACGTGCCTTAGCGCCAATCCTTACTAATAAGCTTACGACCTTAAGACCTTAAAAGCGTTAAAACCCTGAGTACTATACTTAAGACCGTAAGACCTCAACAGCACCCTTAGGAACCTAAACACCTTAAGAACGCTAGAACGAAGGTCTTAATCGTATCAGACTTAGAATTCCCTTTGCGCCACTTTTTACTAATGTGCTTAAGACCTTAAGGTCCTTAGGACGCTGAGAGTAAGAACTTATCGCTAAGGCCTTAATACCTTAAAAGCCCTTTAATAAGACATTATCGTCCTTTGTACTGTTTTTTGGTTTGTTTTCAAGCTCCGCCGGTAGATTCAGGAAAGGTCAAGGCCCATCAATTGATGATTCCGTAAATACTGAACTGATAAGCCTGTTTTTGTTCTAGCAAATGAGAAAGTGGATTTTACGTGCGAATTAGTAGGAATTTGTGATTGGGACAAGTTTTTGGACGGCACTCCCTTTTGCTCAAAACACAGGAGAACTCTGGTACGGAGTGGTTCTCTGTCTCTCTGTCTCTCTGTATCTCTGTCTCTCTGTCTCTCTGTCTCTCTGTTTCTCTGTCTCTCTGTCTCTCTATCTCTCTGTCTCTCTGTCTCTCTGTTTCTCTGTCTCTCTGTCTCTCTATCTCTCTATCTCTCTGTCTCTCTGTCTCTCTGTATCTCTGTCTCTCTGTCTCTCTGTCTCTCTGTCTCTCTGTATCTCTGTCTCTCTGTCTCTCTGTCTCTCTGTCTCTCTGTCTCTCTGTCTCTCTGTCTCTCTGTCTCTCTGTCTCTCTGTCTCTCTGTCTCTCTGTCTCTCTGTCTCTCTGTCTCTCTGTCTCTCTGTCTCTCTGTCTCTCTGTCTCTCTGTCTCTCTGTCTCTCTGTCTCTCTGTCTCTCTGTCTCTCTGTCTCTCTGTCTCTCTGTCTCTCTGTCTCTCTGTCTCTCTGTCTCTCTGTCTCTCTGTCTCTCTGTCTCTCTGTCTCTCTGTCTCTCTGTCTCTCTGTCTCTCTGTCTCTCTGTCTCTCTGTCTCTCTGTCTCTCTGTCTCTCTGTCTCTCTGTCTCTCTGTCTCTCTGTCTCTCTGTATCTCTGTCTCTCTGTCTCTCTGTCTCTCTGTCTCTCTGTCTCTCTGTCTCTCTGTCTCTCTGTCTCTCTGTCTCTCTGTCTCTCTGTCTCTCTGTCTCTCTGTCTCTCTGTCTCTCTGTCTCTCTGTCTCTCTGTCTCTCTGTCTCTCTGTCTCTCTGTCTCTCTGTCTCTCTGTTTCTCTGTCTCTCTGTCTCTCTGTCTCTCTGTCTCTCTGTTTCTCTGTCTCTCTGTCTCTCTGTCTCTCTGTCTCTCTGTCTCTCTGTCTCTCTGTCTCTCTGTCTCTCTGTCTCTCTGTCTCTCTGTCTCTCTGTCTCTCTGTCTCTCTGTCTCTCTGTCTCTCTGTCTCTCTGTCTCTCTGTTTCTCTGTCTCTCTGTCTCTCTGTCTCTCTGTCTCTCTGTCTCTCTGTCTCTCTGTCTCTCTGTCTCTCTGTCTCTCTGTCTCTCTGTCTCTCTGTCTCTCTGTCTCTCGGTCTCTCTGTCTCTCTGTCTCTCTGTCTCTCTGTCTCTCTGTCTCTCTGTCTCTCTGTCTCTCTGTCTCTCTGTCTCTCTGTCTCTCTGTCTCTCTGTCTCTCTGTCTCTCTGTCTCTCTGTCTCTCTGTCTCTCTGTCTCTCTGTCTCTCTGTCTCTCTGTCTCTCTGTCTCTCGGTCTCTCTGTCTCTCTGTCTCTCTGTCTCTCTGTCTCTCTGTCTCTCTGTCTCTCTGTCTCTCTGTCTCTCTGTCTCTCTGTCTCTCTGTCTCTCTGTCTCTCTGTCTCTCTGTCTCTCTGTCTCTCTGTCTCTCTGTGTCTCTGTCTCTCTGTCTCTCTGTCTCTCTGTCTCTCTGTCTCTCTGTCTCTCTGTCTCTCTGTCTCTCTGTCTCTCTGTCTCTCTGTCTCTCTGTCTCTCTGTCTCTCTGTCTCTCTGTCTCTCTGTCTCTCTGTCTCTCTGTCTCTCTGTCTCTCTGTCTCTCTGTTTCTCTGTCTCTCTGTCTCTCTGTTTCTCTGTCTCTCTGTCTCTCTGTCTCTCTGTCTCTCGGTCTCTCGGTCTCTCTGTCTCTCTGTCTCTCTGTCTCTCTGTCTCTCTGTCTCTCTGCCTCTTTCTCTCTCTCTCTCTCTCTCTCTCTCTCTCTCTCTGTGTCTCTCTCTCTCTCTCTCTCTCTGTGTCTCTCTCTCACTTCCTCCTCCAACTTGTCCTGTTTATGCCCCCACTGACCCTACACCTCCTGACCGTACTCAAGTGATCCTATTCCTATTCCACTTAAGGGTCTCTTGTCCTCCCCTCCCACGGTTATTGTGCTCAGTGTTCCTCGAACTCGTTCTCTCAGAACCTCGCCTCAAAATTATGTTTTTCACTGCTCACCGGATCATTGTGTTTTTCTCTCTTTGTTTCGTTTTTCACCAATAAGTAGAAAGTTTTAGGGATGATCTGGTCCCTCTTTCTACTCTTCGGGCCCGCCGTGGCCGTACAAATAATTGACAACGGCCTTGCTCCTCCGGAAATCGTTCATTCGCCTGTTTCAGTAAAACGTGAGTGAGTGAGTGAGTGAGTGAGTGAGTGAGTGAGTGAGTGAGTGAGTGAGTGAGTGAGTGAGTGAGTGAGTGAGTGAGTGAGTGAGTGAGTGAGTGAGTGAGTGAGTGAGTGAGTGAGTGAGTGAGTGAGTGAGTGAGTGAGTGAGTGAGTGAGTGAGTGAGTGAGTGAGTGAGTGAGTGAGTGAGTGAGTGAGTGAGTGAGTGAGTGAGTGAGTGAGTGAGTGAGTGAGTGAGTGAGTGAGTGAGTGAGTGAGTGAGTGAGTGAGTGAGTGAGTGAGTGAGTGAGTGAGTGAGTGAGTGAGTGAGTGAGTGAGTGAGTGAGTGAGTGAGTGAGTGAGTGAGTGAGTGAGTGAGTGAGTGAGTGAGTGAGTGAGTGAGTGAGTGAGTGAGTGAGTGAGTGAGTGAGTGAGTGAGTGAGTGAGTGAGTGAGTGAGTGAGTGAGTGAGTGAGTGAGTGAGTGAGTGAGTGAGTGAGTGAGTGAGTGAGTGAGTGAGTGAGTGAGTGAGTGAGTGAGTGAGTGAGTGAGTGAGTGAGTGAGTGAGTGAGTGAGTGAGTGAGTGAGTGAGTGAGTGAGTGAGTGAGTGAGTGAGTGAGTGAGTGAGTGAGTGAGTGAGTGAGTGATTGAGTGAGTGAGTGAGTGAGTGAGTGAGTGAGTGAGTGAGTGAGTGAGTGAGTGAGTGAGACATTTGATGCAACATGTCGCCTCACTCCCCAATTTCAGCCCGTTGCGTCATCCACGCCCCTCCCCTCGACCTCATCTTCATGCTCGACAGCTCCGGTTCCCTTCGGGACCAATTTCAAGTAAACATTAACCCTCCTCCCAAATTTACCGCAATCTAGGATGAAATCAACATTATCCGTCGAATCATCCGCCACGTAACAATCGGTCAACAAGCAACCCGAGTCCTCCTTGTTCAGTTCAGGTAGTATCCGCGGTCTAATGCTAAAACTCGATATTTCAGTGGAACACAGCACTTGGAATTCGATTTTCACAAATTTGGGTCCCGCGACGAATTGATGGCTGCCCTCGATGTGCTGCGCCACGTGTCAGGAATCACCAGAATTGGAGAAGCTTTTGAATTCACTCTGCATCAGATGAACAATGCTTCCCATGTAAGTGTTTTTGCCACGTTGGCTTACTGTAACTTGGGTTACTGTAGCTTTGGCTACTGTAACTCGGGTTACGGTAGCTTTGGTTACAGTACCTTGGGTTACTGTACCTTTAGATACTGTAGTTTTGGTTACTGTAGTTTTTTACTGTACCTTGGGTTACTGTAGCTTGTAACATGGATTACTGTTGCTTTCGTTACTGTAGCTTTGGTTACTGTAACATGGGTTACTGTATCATTGATTACTGTACCTTGGGTTACGGCAGATTTGGTTACTCCAACTTGGGTTATTGTAGCTTTGGCTATTGTAACTTGGGTTACTGTAATTTGGGGTACTGTAGCTTTTGTTACTGCAACTTGGGTTACTGTAGCGTTAGATACCGTTACTTGGGTTACTGTAGCTTTGGTTACGGTAGCTTTGGTTAGTGTAGCTTTGGTTACTGTAGCTTTAAATACTGTAACGTGGGTCATTGTTTCTTAGTTTACTGTAACTTGGGTTACTGTAGCTTTGATTACTGTAATTTGGGTTACGGTAGCTTTGGTTACTGTAACTTGGGTTACTGTAGCTTTTTCCTCAAATTTTGAAGGATTTTTAACTTTAGGGCATGAGAGACGGCTCAGTTCCAAAGATTCTCTACATTCTCTCCGACGGAAGGACCCATGACTTCCCAAAAGATTGGGAAATGGCAGAGCAAGTTAGGAGGTTAGTTAAGGCTTTAGCCGTTAAGGCCTTATTATGGTAAAATTGTTTAGAACTGTCCCAAACCTGCAGATTTGGGCCTACGGCACCGGGGAGTACGTGGCATGGCCGGCGCTTCTCAACTACACTGGTGACACAAACAAGATTGTGACGAACAAGAATCTGCATGCGTTGGAGCCCCTGTTTGACCCTTTTAAGGGGATAGAGATCTGTGAGACCATTCCGTCTTGTATTAAGGTGGGTAGGGAGAGAGAGAGAGAGAGAGAGAGAGAGAGAGAGAGAGAGAGAGAGAGAGAGAGAGAGAGAGAAACACAAATAGAGAGAGATACATGTGCCGCTTTAGGTACTCTTATGGCCGCTTCGGGTAACCGTAGGCCGCTTTAGATACAATAGTGACCACCGCTTATGCCCGTAGGCCGCTTAGGTAGTATTGTGGCAGTTTCGGGTTAATGTAGGCCGCTTTATGTGCTATAATGACAACGTTTGGTGTCTTTAAGGCGCTTTAGGCGCTGTTATGGCCGATGCTGGTAACCATAGGTCGCTTTAGGTACTATCACCCCACCTTAGATATCCTTAGGCCGCTTTAAACACTTTAATGACCGCTTTGGGTACTGGTATGACCGAATCGGCTGACCGTAGCCGCTTAAGGTGTTATTTTGACCGTAGGCTCTTAGTACTGACCGCTTTAAGTACTGATATAGCCGCTTTTGGTAACAGTAGTCCGCTTTAATTGTTACTATAGCCGCTTCCGGTAACCGTAGGCCGCTTTAGGTACTACCATGACCACGTCTGGCATTCTTAGGCCGCATTGGGCACTATAAAGACCGCTTTAGGTATTGTAATGGCAGATTCGGGTAACCTTAAGCCGCTTCAGTTTCTATCCGGACCACCGCTGGTGCGCGTAGGCCTCTTCAGGCACTATTATGGCCGCTTTGGTAACAATAGTCCACTTTAAGTAACCGTAGGACGTCTTATATACTATCAAGGCCACTTTAGCTACTATTATGGCCGCTTCCAGTAACCATAGGCCGCTTTGGAGACTTGTAAAGTCTTTACTGAAAACCTTAGGCCGCTTTAGGTATAATTGCTACCGCTTCTGGTAATAGTAGGCCGCTTTAGGAACTATAATGGCCGTAGGCCGCGTTGGCCACTAGATAAAGAGACGGAGAGATACAGAGACAAAATAGAAACAGAGACCGAGAAAAAGAGACAATTTGCCAATTCCAGGGCTCCGACCGTCCCCTCGACCTCGCCCTGGTCATCGATGCTTCAGAATCCCTTGACCAACTTTTCCAAAAGCAAATTGACTTCGTGATCGACAGAGTTCTAAGAAACATACATGTTCACCCCGAAGCCGTTAGGTACCCTAAATTCCCTATTTTAGCAAAATCCAAAAACTTCAGAGTTGCTTTGATCACCTACTCCGGAACGCCCTTCCTCCACTTCAAATTCAACGACCGTCGCTTTGGAAACAACTCAGCCGTGGCTGACTACCTTCGCACCCTTCGGTCCATTAAGGGTACCACCTCAACCCATTTGGCACTGAGGGAAGCTATGCAACTTCTACTGAGCAATGATCCCAATTCTGGTAAAAATTGTTACGAAATGACCAACTCAGGAGATTTTTAGGCACCCGCACCAGAGTACCGAAAATGGTGTTGGTTATGACAGATGGTCACTCTTCTAGATCGCCGCAGCCGATTTCTGAAGCAATGAGGACTAATGGTAAGTATCAAAATAGTAAGCCGCTTTAAGAACCGTAGGCCGCTTCGAGAACCGTAGGCCGCTTTAAGAACCCTAGGCCGCTTTGAGAACATTAGGCCGCTTTAAGAACCGTAGGCCGCTTTAAGAACCGTAGGCCGCTTTAAAAACTGTAGGCCGCTTTAATAACCGTAGGCCGCTTTAAGAAATGTAGGCCGCTTTAAGAACTCTAGGCCGCTTTAAGGCACTAATGTCGGCCGCTTCTTGTAACAATAGGTCGCTGCTGCATCTGGTAACCGTAGGCCGCTGCCGCATCTGGTAACTGTAGGCCGCTCTGCCGCATCTGATAACCGTAGGTCGCTGCCGCATATGATAACCGTAGGCCGCTTTATTGTACTATTATGACCACTTTTGGTGAACGTAGCCCGTTTTAGGTGAAATCGTGGCCGCTTCTCGTATCCGTAGGCTGTTTTTGTTACTTTTATCGCCGCTTGTGGTAACGGTAGGCCGCTTAAGTACTCCCTTGGTCACTTTTACTGCTTTTTTGACTTATTACAACGCCCCGCTTCCTGGTAACCGTAGGTTGTTTTTGGATACAATCCATCTGGTAACCATAGGCCTCTTTAGGGTGCAATAATTGTACACTTTCGGTTATTGTAGCCGTATACCGCCTTGTGTGCTGTAATGGCCGCTTCCGGTAACCGTAGGCCGCTTCCCAGTACTGCTGGTGCCTATAGGATACTTTCGGAAACATTTCTGTCTGTATTTGGTAACCGTAGGCCGCCTCAGAGCGTCATGACTTACAATAAGAGTATACGTTCAACACAAGAATGAAATTCCAGGAATCACCATGATGGCAGTCAGCGTAGCCGAAAAGCCAAGAGTTGACGAAGCTGAACTTCTGATGATCGCTGGAGACATGGCCCGCGTGTTTGCACCCTGGAATATGCAGGTACGGAAGCCATCTTGGCTTCTGTAAAATCGCTTTTTCAGGAATTCGAAGCAGAACTGATGAAACATGTTGGCTTTGGGTGCGAAGGCATAGAACTTGGCCCTGATGCAAGTGAGTTTGAAATTTCACCTTAAATTTGACCTTAATTTCGCTAAATTGACTTTAAGGCCTTAAGGAAACCCACTTTTCAGAGAAAAGAAACTTTGATGTACTTTAAGCCATATTCACGGCCGAAGACCGCGGGTCCATGTGGCAGCAGGCGGCCTAATTGAGCGGCCTGCGGCCGCAGGTCGTGAAAAGCGGTCCTGTAACCAGAAAACCCATTTCAGAGCCAAGTGTCCGTGGGGCTACAGATGTCACCTGCACTGCCAACTCGGTCACCTTCACAGTTAGGACTCAAAAGGAAATGAGCGGGTTGATGTACGCCCAGCACTTCCACGACGATACAGGATGTGTAGTGGTGGGTTAGAAGACATTAAAAAAGAAAGTGGATGTTTAGAAGACTGGTGGAAACTCTCGGGAACACTCTATTACCTTCCACGAGGGAAGCTGTGGGCTTCTGAAGACACCGACTGAGGTAAGATTGCAAGATACGTGAAGCTTATTCAATCTAGCGTTACTCACCTTACCTTATCTTATCGAACCTTACGTTACCTTATCTTAGCATACATTAAATTACGATATCTTACCTTAATCCGCTAATGTTTCACTACTCTATGTTACCCATTCTCTTGTGCATACTCCTAGCTTTACCCTTACCCTATCTTCCTTTCATCCCTCCTTTATTTACACACTACCCTAAACCTTAGTCTATCTTAGTTTACCTTACCCAACCCTTAACCGTATCTCACCTTGCCTACCTTAACAATACCTTACTCTAACCTCACCGAAACCTTGACATACCTTAACCTAGCATTACACCCTTTCCTTAAATTTGTATATCCTAACTTACCTTACCCTAAACATTACCCTACCCAAATCCCATTAGTTCACCCTAAAACATACCATATTTAACCCAAGCCTAAGGTTTTTCAAACCTAAACCTTACCGGCAAATCTAAGCCCTACCCTAGCCTAACCTTACCCTTCCCAAAACCTTATACGAACTTTAGGTCTAAAGATTACCCTAATCTTACCTTACTTAGTCTACCTTAAACCTTACCTATCGTAGGAACACCTGATCTTTGTATGATCTTACCTAAACGTTGCCTTAGTCCACCCTAAACCTTACCCTACCATAGCCTTAGCTTTTTCCTTACCCCAACCCATTGCATTACCCTAGTTTACCCTAAACAGTAAGCTATAACACCCTAACCATACTTTATCCTAAGCTTTGCCCTAGCATTACCTTACGTTACCCTACATGATATCTTAGACCTATATATTACTCTTACCCTTATGCTAACATGTGACTTAACTTAATTCAATTTGGATTGCTTTAACCTTAGCGTTACTCTACCCTAACTATACTTTATGTCACTCTAAATCATACCTGTAACATGCCCTACCGTACCTTAACCTTACTCGACCCTAAAATCTTATTTTAATCAAACCTTGGCCTTGCCCTAAGGTTTGCCCTGCCCCAAACTATACCCTAAACCTTACCCTCGTCCTGAACCTTACTCTTACCCTAAGCAATCTTAAGTTACGATAACTTTAACACTTTTGAACTCGGAACCGTAGATCAACTAGGCTTACGAAACTCTTTTATAAAGATAACTTTACCCGACCCCTGCTTAGTCCACCCATGAACATTCCCTACCCTAGCGTTACCTTACTCTTACCTTAACCTTAACCTTACTGCTTTAAACCTTACCCAAACTCTGAGAGTTACTCTATTCCTTTTCCTTAAGATTTAAGGCACCTTAAATATCATTAACTTCCAGAACCGCGATGGCTACCGTTTCAACATCACCGTGATTCTCCAATTCCACCCTCTCATCATGACCAGAGCTGACCAAGGCCTCGACGTCTTCTGTTTCTACGCCCAACCGATCAGTCGCCAAGAAATCGACCGTTCCGTTATTCGATCTGTCGCTGATACCTCGTGTCGCTACACTCTTCACAGATTCAATCCCAACCAATGTGTGGCTCTAGATGCAAAGGTTGGAGAGACCCTCTACCACAAATGGAGTTGCGACAGCCGTAAGTTTGGCACGTAAAAATAATTCTAATGAGATTTTTAGCGCCTCAGTATCAATACCTTGTTCACGACTGCACTGTTCAATCGGAACGAAATTCGGCCATGATTATCGACAGCGATGGGTTTGTTTTAAAAGGGGCATGGCCTAATTTACCGAATTTCAGATGTGAAGTGGACGAACACTTCCTTGAAACACCTAATTACTCGAAGATGGAGAATATCGACTCTTACGTTTTTCAGGTAAGGAAACACAGACGGATTAGGGTTAAGGCTAAGGTTAAAGTTTAGACTAATATCCGAGCTAAGCTTTAACGTTAAGGTTTAAGGTAATGCTCATGTTAAAATCAACACTCCGTGGGGTGCAAAGCATGTTAAGTACTTATTTAGGTTAAGGATAAGGGTAAAGGTTAAGAGTTAAGGTTAAGGTTAAGGTTAACATTTAACATTAACATTAACATTTATTATCAGTTGTCATAGGGGATCAGCGAAGAGCCATATGCTGATAATGACGTTGAGTCCATTCTTCTTGGGAGATTGACCACCAGCGCTGTCCGAAGATCGTCGTCAGCTCGTCTCTCCAGCGAAGTCGGGGGCGTCCTGGTCCTCTTCTTGCAGTGTAGTTGTAAGGGATCCAAGTAGTTGTCGTTCTGGCCCAGCGTCCCTCCTCCATGTTCCTCACTTTGTTCGCCCACGCCGCCTTGCGGCGGATTGCTTCCTTCACCCAATCTTTCACTCCTGTGGCGTTTCTCACTCTTTCATTTGTCCACCTGTCCTCACACGTCACACCAATCATTCGTCGTTCCACCTTTCTCTGCACGATAGCAAGCCTCTCTTTGTCGGATGCCCTCAAGGCCCACGTTTCAGCTCCGTGCAGTACTGTAGACATAATGCAAGCATCAAATGCCTTCCGTCTCAGTTCCTTCGATAAACGTCTGTTTCGCAACAGTTCCGACAGCTTGCTCCATGCCTTCCATCCACACGCTATTCTCTTTTCAAGTTCGACTGATGCTTGCAGTGGAAAACTAATCCACCCACCAAGGTACCGTGCTCCTTCGACAAACTTGAACTGCTTTCCATCAATGTCAATGGGATGTCTCGTGGTTGTGCATGATGTTAGAAGGACTGTTTTGCCTACATGTACTTCCAGCCCTACTCCTGCAGTCCCCTCCATCATTTTCCCCCGCCCAACATGCGAGACATTTCAACTCTCGTCTTGGCGAAAAGCAAGATGTCGTCTGCATATTCCAAGGACGTTAGCCTTTGCCCATCAACCCTTAATCCATCCTCTTCCCAGTCAATCGTCTGAAGGGCATGGCGTAAAACCGCATTGAACAGCCTTGGGGACAGAGTGTCTCCTTGTCTTACACCTCGCCTCACTTCAATCTCTACCTTGCTTTCGTTCACTTGTACTTTTGTCGTTGCTGCCGCGTACAATCGGGCCACTGCTCTCACCAATCCAGGCTCTACCCCCTGTTGCACCAAAGATAAGGTTAAGGTTAAGGTTAATGCTAAGGTCGGAATAAGCATGTAAAGGTAAAGGTTAAGGTTAACTTTAGGGTTAAGGTAGACTTAATAGCAAATGCTTTTGATTTTCTAAGGAAAGGAAGTTTCAGCTAAGGTTAAGGTTAAGCGTAATGCTAATGTCAGAATTAGGCCTAATGTTAAGGTCAAGGTTAAGGCAAGGGTTAAGGTAAACACAGAGGTTAAGGTTTTGGGTATGCTAAGGTAAGGAAGTTCTGCAAAGGTTGAGGTAAATCTTACGGTTAAGGTCAATGCTAAGGTCAGAATTAAGCAAGAGAGACACCTTTAGTTAAGGCAGTTTACCTTAACTCTTATCTTAGTCAAGGCTAAGTTAAGGTAAACTTAAAAGCAAATTTTTGTTCTGCTAAGGTTAAGGTTAAGGTAAGATTTAAGGTAAACTTTAGACTAAGGCTTTTGCTATGCTAAAGAAACGAAGTTCTGCTAAGGTAAAGGTTAAGCTTAAAATTATGGTTAACGCTATGGTCAGAATTAGGCGTAAGGTAAAGGTTAATGTAGGAGTTAAGGTAGACTTGAAGGCTAAAGCTTCTATATGCTAAGGTAAGAAAGCTCTGCTAAGATTAAGGTTAAGGTTAATGCTAAGCTCGGAATTAAACGCAAATTTAAGGGTAAGGTTGAGGTTATGGTAACGGTTAAGGTAAACTTAAATGCAACGGCTTTCGTATGATAAAGCAAAAAAGTTATGTTAAGGTTAAATGTAAGGTTAATGCTGAGGTCAGAATTAACCTTAAGGTAAAATCAAGGTAAGGGTTAAGATATACTTGACTGATACTATGGTTGTGCTAAAGTCAAGAGGTTCTGCTAAGGTTAAGCTTAAGGTTAAAGTTAAGTTTTTTGTTGGGGATCTTGTTAACGTTCAGGTTAAGGTTAAGATTAAGGCTAAGGTTAAGGTTCTAGTTAAAGTTAATGTTTCGGTTAAGGTTGAAAGAGAAAACTGTTCTAGTCAGTTGAGGTGCAAGGGTATATTAAAGTTAAGGAAACGTTGAAGGCTTAGGTGTTATGGCTAGAACTAACATAACGCATAACCTTAAGGTTCATTTTAAGGTTGACGGTAAAGAAGTTTTAATGATAGATGGCGTTACGTTGACGTCGTGCGAAATTCATATAAACGTTTTTAGGAAATGTCCGTTTTCAAATTCCCCGGTGATGGAAATGTGAACTTCCGCTGCAGAATCTCCCTGTGTGACATGGATGACAAAGACGGAGGTTGTGTCAACCAACTGGTAAGAAATCTACATTTTACCTCTATTTTGCAATTACAGCCTCCCAAATGTGCCAAGAAAACTGCAGTCCACGCGGTCAGAGTGAAAAGAGAAGCGGAGACCCAAACGGAGACCCAGAGACCCAAACCGTCTCTTTTCCATTTGGATAGACAGACCCAGGTAAATAACAGTTTTTTAAGGTTAATGTTAAGGTTAAGGTTAAGGTTAAGGTTACGGTTAAGGTTAAGACAAAGGTTAAGGTGAAGGTTAAGGTTAAGGTTAAGGTTAAGGTTAAGGTTAAGGTTAAGGTTAAGGTTAAGGTTAAGGTTAAGGTTGAGGTTAAGGTTAAGGTTAAGGTTAAGGTTTAAGTTAAGGTTAAGGTTAAGGTTAAGACAAAGGTTAAGGTGAAGGTTAAGGTTAAGGTTAAGGTTAAGGTTAAGGTTAAGGTTAAGGTTAAGGTTAAGGTTAAGGTTAAGGTTAAGGTTAAGGTTAAGGTTAAGGTTAAGGTTAAGGTTAAGGTTAAGGTTAAGGTTAAGGTTAAAGTCAAGGTTAAGGTTAAGGTTGCTTTTAAGGTTAAGGATCAAGTTAGAGTTAAGGTTAAAGTTAAGGTTAAGGTTGATTTTAAGGTTAAGGATCAAGTTAGGGGTAAAGTTAAAGTTAAGATTAATGTTAAGGTTAAGGCTAAGGTTAGATATCAAGGGTTAAGGTTAGGGTTTAGGTTAAGGTTACGGTTAAGGTGGATACCTAAAATAACTGTGTTTTTCAGAGTCACCGTAGCAGAAGGAATATCGTTCCCACGAAGCCTGGTTTCTACATGACCATCGAAGTCGAAACAAGGACGCTGAACGTGCTGCTCAGCGAGGGGATCCGTCCGAAGGACTCGCTCAAGTACTGCGATTTCTAGGCATCTCTAATGGGGCAGCACTCACGGGTCGATCAGCTTTTCCAATAAAAATTGTGCTTTATTGTGTGAAATCTAAGTGAACAGTTATAGAGCGAGAGTTAAAGAGGAGAGAGAGAGAGAGAGAGAGAGAGAGAGAGCGGGCTACCTACATCTTAGGAATAACTGAAGGATTCATTTCTGGTGTCTGTCAATCGACACTAAGGTAAGACGGAAAACTCATTACTTGTGATCCTTAACCAAAGCTTAACTTAAGGTATAAGGTTACGGTTAACGTTTAAGTTTAAGTTAAGGTCAAACCGCGCGCACAGTACGTCGCACTTGCATAACCGCAGGTGCAGTTTCCGTAACAGGACAAAAATTACCTATCCAGCTTGTTTTCAATTCTTATGTTCATTTTAATTAATGTCAATACATAATAGTTGCCCAATAAAAATTTTATTATCAATTCCGGTGACAAAAACACCTGAGAACATCATATTTGACAAAATAAAAAAAGCAAAAAAGTATTGGAGATATAGGGAATTGAACCCCAGACCTCTCCCATGCTAAGGGAGCGCTCTACCACTGAGCTATATCCCCAGCGTGTGCGGCGGTGCGCGGCCGCGTTTTGTTTGCCCAGTCGCCGCTGCCAACCAGGCTGCACTAATTTCGAATACGCATCCTAATTTAGTCAGTAGATTAGAATGTATCCAACTTGAAGAATCCATTTACAGTTACATCTTCATCCATCCCCACTCTGGAATGCGGTCCCTTCTCCTTCCCTTTCTTCTTTTCTGGTGATTCTTGAAAATTCTCGTTTTGAAACGGTAAACTTCAGTTTAATCCTCCCGACTGCGTCTCTATTATGCTACAATTCACGTTCGGTGACTATTGAGAAGGCTGTTTATAGAAATATGACGGTTTGGTTATTTAAATCCAATTTAAATATATATTTCAGGCTAAAGTTGCCCAAAATGGATATATTTGTGCTATTCGGATGATTTTTGACGGTTCTGTTAGAGAAATTGTTGAGGTGGACACTTATTATGTGAAAGGATGCAGTTTGGAGAAGGTGAGATCTCTCGTTAAGGTTAAGGTTAAGGTTAAGGTTAAGGTTAAGGTTAAGGTTAAGGTTAAGGTTAAGGTTAAGGTTAAGGTTAAGGTTAAGGTTAAGGTTAAGGTTAAGGTTAAGGTTAAGGTTAAGGTTAAGGTTAAGGTTAAGGTTAAGGTTAAGGTTAAGGTTAAGGTTAAGGTTAAGGTTAAGGTTAAGGTTAAGGTTAAGGTTAAGTTTAAGGTTAAGGTTAAGGTTAAGGTTGATTTTTAGGTTAAGGTTAAGGTTAAGGTTAGGGTTAAGGTTGATTTTAAGGTTAAGACTAAGGTTAAGGTTAAGGTTAAGATTATGGTTAAGGTTAAGGTTAAGGTTAAGGTTGATTTTTAGGTTAATGTTAAGGTTAAGGTTAGGGTTAAGGTTGATTTTAAGGTTAAGACTAAGGTTAAGGTTAAGATTATGGTTAAGGTTAAGGTTAAGGTTAAGACTAAGGCTAAAGTCTCTCTAATCCTTTAGGAAAACTGCGAGTTAAACAACTTCCGCCATGCGCTCTCTCGCCGTGAGAAGCTCAGGAGTGTCTCTATTCGTCCTTCAATTAAGCTCATCTGCACTTGCTCTACTCCCCTATGCAATGTTCCTCTAGTAGCCATGGTAATTAAGTAATTAACCCTAATTAACCAAAATTTTAGGATTTCTTGGAGCCGAAACATCGAATTGCACAAGCATTGAAACGCTCTTTCCAGCAACGGGTGAATGATATTTCTGTAGCCAAAGATTGTAAGTATTTTCAAAAAAAACATGAAATTTTCAAATTTTCAGCTTCATTGATGCGTAAGACTTTGATTGCCGGCTCCGTTATCTGTTTTCTCTGTGTTTTTCTCACTGCTTTCGGAATTATCTACACTCTTTTCTTAAAAGGAGCATTTTCGACCTCTGTAAGCAGCACGATGGACGAATAAGAAGAAAATGGAGTTTCTAGCAATCTTTCTCTAATATGCAAGCAGTGATAATTCTAATAAAGCTGGGCTTTAACATTAAATTTAACCTTAACATTAACCTTAACCTTAACCTTAACCTTAACCTTAACCTTAACCTTAACCTTAACCTTAACCTTAATCTTAACCTTAACCTTAACCTTAACCTTAACCTTAACCTTAACCTTAACCTTAACCTTAACCTTAACCTTAACCTTAACCTTAACCTTAACCTTAACCTTAACCTTAACATTAACATTAACCTTAAAATCAACCTTAACCTTACCCTTAACGAGAGTTTTGCAGTGGTTTCCTCGTTTGCCGTAAGGAGCGAAACCATGCAATTAGGGCGTTAACACAAATAAGAGACCTGCAAAGTGTGAACGCCCTAGTGGATCTTTTTGCACCGCTTATCTTTTTGTCTGGAAATCTGATTACGTTGCAAATTGCTGTTGATAACACGATATCAAGTAGCTGGCACAGACAATTTTAGTTGAAAGTCTCTAACTCACTCACTCACTCACTCACTCACTCACTCACTCACTCACTCACTCACTCACTCACTCACTCACTCACTCACTCACTCACTCACTCACTCACTCACTCACTCACTCACTCACTCACTCACTCACTCACTCACTCACTCACTCACTCACTCACTCACTCACTCACTCACTCACTCACTCACTCACTCACTCACTCACTCACTCACTCACTCACTCACTCACTCACTCACTCACTCACTCACTCACTCACTCACTCACTCACTCACTCACTCACTCACTCACTCACTCACTCACTCACTCACTCACTCACTCACTCACTCACTCACTCACTCACTCACTCACTCACTCACTCACTCACTCACTCACTCACTCACTCACTCACTCACTCACTCACTCACTCACTCACTCACTCACTCACTCACTCACTCACTCACTCACTCACTCACTCACTCACTCACTCACTCACTCACTCACTCACTCACTCACTCACTCACTCACTCACTCACTCACTCACTCACTCACTCACTCACTCACTCACTCACTCACTCACTCACTCACTCACTCACTCACTCACTCACTCACTCACTCACTCACTCACTCACTCACTCACTCACTCACTCACTCACTCACTCACTCACTCACTCACTCACTCACTCACTCACTCACTCACTCACTCACTCACTCACTCACTCACTCACTCACTCACTCACTCACTCACTCACTCACTCACTCACTCACTCACTCACTCACTCACTCACTCACTCACTCACTCACTCACTCACTCACTCACTCACTCACTCACTCACTCACTCACTCACTCACTCACTCACTCACTCACTCACTCACTCACTCACTCACTCACTCACTCACTCACTCACTCACTCACTCACTCACTCACTCACTCACTCACTCACTCACTCACTCACTCACTCACTCACTCACTCACTCACTCACTCACTCACTCACTCACTCACTCACTCACTCACTCACTCACTCACTCACTCACTCACTCACTCACTCACTCACTCACTCACTCACTCACTCACTCACTCACTCACTCACTCACTCACTCACTCACTCACTCACTCACTCACTCACTCACTCACTCACTCACTCACTCACTCACTCACTCACTCACTCACTCACTCACTCACTCACTCACTCACTCACTCACTCACTCACTCACTCACTCACTCACTCACTCACTCACTCACTCACTCACTCACTCACTCACTCACTCACTCACTCACTCACTCACTCACTCACTCACTCACTCACTCACTCACTCACTCACTCACTCACTCACTCACTCACTCACTCACTCACTCACTCACTCACTCACTCACTCACTCACTCACTCACTCACTCACTCACTCACTCACTCACTCACTCACTCACTCACTCACTCACTCACTCACTCACTCACTCACTCACTCACTCACTCACTCACTCACTCACTCACTCACTCACTCACTCACTCACTCACTCACTCACTCACTCACTCACTCACTCACTCACTCACTCACTCACTCACTCACTCACTCACTCACTCACTCACTCACTCACTCACTCACTCACTCACTCACTCACTCACTCACTCACTCACTCACTCACTCACTCACTCACTCACTCACTCACTCACTCACTCACTCACTCACTCACTCACTCACTCACTCACTCACTCACTCACTCACTCACTCACTCACTCACTCACTCACTCACTCACTCACTCACTCACTCACTCACTCACTCACTCACTCACTCACTCACTCACTCACTCACTCACTCACTCACTCACTCACTCACTCACTCACTCACTCACTCACTCACTCACTCACTCACTCACTCACTCACTCACTCACTCACTCACTCACTCACTCACTCACTCACTCACTCACTCACTCACTCACTCACTCACTCACTCACTCACTCACTCACTCACTCACTCACTCACTCACTCACTCACTCACTCACTCACTCACTCACTCACTCACTCACTCACTCACTCACTCACTCACTCACTCACTCACTCACTCACTCACTCACTCACTCACTCACTCACTCACTCACTCACTCACTCACTCACTCACTCACTCACTCACTCACTCACTCACTCACTCACTCACTCACTCACTCACTCACTCACTCACTCACTCACTCACTCACTCACTCACTCACTCACTCACTCACTCACTCACTCACTCACTCACTCACTCACTCACTCACTCACTCACTCACTCACTCACTCACTCACTCACTCACTCACTCACTCACTCACTCACTCACTCACTCACTCACTCACTCACTCACTCACTCACTCACTCACTCACTCACTCACTCACTCACTCACTCACTCACTCACTCACTCACTCACTCACTCACTCACTCACTCACTCACTCACTCACTCACTCACTCACTCACTCACTCACTCACTCACTCACTCACTCACTCACTCACTCACTCACTCACTCACTCACTCACTCACTCACTCACTCACTCACTCACTCACTCACTCACTCACTCACTCACTCACTCACTCACTCACTCACTCACTCACTCACTCACTCACTCACTCACTCACTCACTCACTCACTCACTCACTCACTCACTCACTCACTCTACCTCTGAGATCTCTCTCACTCCGTTCTCATGCTCCGTTTCCCTTCTTTGTGACTAAACTATGGGTGCTAGGCTGAAAAAGCGTTTCGGCGGATGACTGTGCGTTGTTTCTCCATTTGGCCTCTCGCCTCTCCGCCTCCGTTGCCCATTCTTTGCACAAACACGTATAGTTTCCGCCCCAAACCTCCAAGTTACCCATTTCTTCTATTTGTTCCGTATTCCAATAAATATCCCACTCGATTCCACTTCCACTGCTCGCCAAGTGATATACTCGGTTCCGGTTTATGCAAATGTGACGGTGTGGTGCATATGGAATTGTGTCCGCCGCCGTCGGTCATTCAAAAACGTACTCTTTCCCCCACTTCTTTCTTTCCGTTTATATTGTTTCAGAAGCCACAACCACTTTTCGGGGTTGCAATGGAATCAACCAACCGAAATCTGATACGACCAGTGCCTGCGGGTGTCGCGTGTGTTTTATTCGTCATCACCATCTTGGCAATGGGTCAAAGATCTCGCCAGGCGATTGTTTAGAATCTTGCTTTCCTCCCTTACAAATGAGAGAGATTCAGAGAAACACAGAGACTTACAGAGAGAGAGAGAGAGAGAGAGAGAGAGAGAGAGAGAGAGAGAGAGAGAGAGGAGAGAGAGAGAGATAGATACACATACAAAGAGGTTTAGAGAGAAATACAGAGAGTTATAGAGACAAAGAGGGATACAGAGAGATACAGAGACATAGAGATTCAAAGAGAATCGAGACAGAGAGAGATACAGAGACAGAGAGATACAGAGGGAGTTGCAGAGAGATGCACTGAAACAGATATATAGGGATCAGATTGATACAGAGACAGAGAGAAACGGAAACAGAGTTAGAGATCCAGAGAGATTCAGAGACAGAGTGTTACAGAGACAGAGAGATGCAGATAGAGAGAGGCGCATACAAAAAACACATACAGAGAAAAACATACAGAAAGAGAGGGGTACAGAGAGATAAAAGGAGAGAGAAACCGAGACAGAGAGATACAGAGACAGAGAGAGATACAGAGACAGAGAGATACCGAGGCAGATACCGAGACAGAGAGAAAAACAGAGAGATACACAGAGACAGAGAGAAAAACAGAGAGATACACAGAGACAGAAAAATACCTAGAGAGATCCAGACACAGAGAGAAATACAGATACAGAGAGAAACAGATGAGACAGAGAGACACAGAGGGAGATAGAAAAACAGAGATAGATTCAGAGACAAACAGATACAGAAAAAGATACAGAGACAGAGAGAAAAATACAGAGAGATACAGAGACATAGAGAGAGAAATAGATGCAGAGAAAGACAGAGAGACACCCACAGACACACAGAGACAAAGATACACAGAGATACAGAGAGACGCGTGCCCCAACTTCTTCTCTCTATTGACCCTCCGTCTCATACCCCAAACTTTTCGCCGTTTTGCAGCTTGCCTCCCGATCAAAGCAGCACTACACGGCTTTCTCTGCTACTGTTTGCACAAATTACGACGACGCCGCGCAGACACTCAATTATTAGCAAAGTTCAACTCATCTATGAACATTTCGTACGTGATCGTCCCAAAGTCAGTATCTTTATTCCAAAAGCGATGTAATTTGAATAACAGCCGATCAATAATCCTCCCCCTCAAACTTCGCTTTTCAAAACCGCTTTTGGACAGTTGTTTTGAATTTTTCACTTCGCTTGGCGGGAAATTCAGTTAAATCACCTTTGTTTGGGTTCATTTGACCTGAGCCTTTCTGTTTCTCACCGCCTCGTTTTTATCGATTTCTAACATTTTGTCTCTCCTCCTCTATCAAGCTTTTTTGAGCCCTCCTGTCTTTTTTCTCTCCTTTCCACTCTATTTTCCTTGCCTCTCTTTCTAGTTTCCTATACATGCCTCACTTTCTGTCTCTTTCAGTTTTCCTCTTTCTCTCCTGTTTTATGTCTCACCTCCTCGGTATCTGTCTCTCCCAATCTCTCAATGTCCCTCATTTTTGTTCTGTCCCTCCGTCTTTCTATATCCTTCTATTCCTCTATCGCTCTCTTCCTCTATTCCTCTATCCCTCTATCTCTCTATCCCTCTATTCCTCTATCTATCTATTTCTCTCTCTCTCTCTAACTTTCTGTGGTATGGCCTCTTTTGCCTTGGTGCTTTGCCTCTTTTACTGTCTGTCATTCACTCTTCATTTATCTCTGTCTCTCTGTCTCTCTGTCTCTCTGTCTCTCTGTCTCTCTGTCTCTCTGTTTCTCTGTCTCTCTGTCTCTTTTCATCTCCGTCTCTCTCACTGTCTCTCTATCTTTTTCTCCCTGCCTCTCCCTCTCTCTTTCTCTCTATCTGCCTCCTCTCTATCTGCCTATCGTTCTCTGTTTTGGCCTCTGCCTCTGTCTGTCTCTCTCTTTTCTCCCTCCACTACCTATCGGATAACACATCTTTGTTTGTTTATCCACAGACAAGTGTATCTCAAAATCATCTCCCTTCTCCTCCCCTCTCCAGCCCATCTCCTTCTGTTTACACCATTTCGCAACACGCCGTGTCGTTTGCTTAAACCGTGTGTGGGTGATGAGAGTAGCCAATTGCACTTCACTGTAATGGCGGGTTGCGCGCTTTTTCACACCCGTTTTTACACTTCCGGCGCAAAATTCAACGCTTTTCCCGATCATTTGCTTAAAAAATCGTTTCAATTCGATTTTTCGGCTCTAAAACTCCACGAAAACGATGGCAATTCCCGTGCGGAGGCGTCTCCCCACGTGCACTTGAAAAGTGCACGCTTGTTGACATTTCGTAGCCTCTCCAGGGGAAAAGTCTCAAGATTTTTGCCCTTCAGATAGAAAGGTTTAATGTAGCAAATGTCGTTTTTTACAATCGAAATGGCGAGGAAACTGTCGCCTGGCACCGCAGACGACTATCTGGGCTGGGATCTACGCGCCCATGGCATTTATCGGCCAACCGCCATCGGAACCGTTACTTCACACAAGAAATGTGTCGTTATTGATTTATATACTAACTGTTGGTTGACACCAGTGAATTACCCTGTTACCCGAGAGGGTCAGTGGTGTGCCCTGGGGCTATTTTCCTAACGTTGACAATTTTATTAACGCTTTCAATCTTTCATTCCCAGCCTAATGGTTTCCTGAAAAACTGCTCCTTTGCTTTATTTCTCTTATCTACTTACAGCCGAAGCTCAGTTTTCTCCTCTTCTCCTCGTTATCCTATTTTCTCTTTACCTCTCCCTTTTTCCTTTACCTGTGAGATTATCTCTCTATCTGTATCTCTCCCTCTCTCCTTCTCTTCCAATCACCTTCTTTTCTTCGTTCCTTTCCTCCCTCCCTCCGTTTCCTCTCTCCCTTTGCCCCTCCTTCTCGTTCTCTGCCTCTCTCCGTCTGGTTAGCTTGCGCTCCATTTCTAACTATCTGATTCTTACTCTCTCTTTCTCTCTCTCTCTCTCTCAATTTCACACACACACACACACACACACACACACACACACACACACACACACACACACACACACACACACATTGTTTGATCGTTTTGCCTCGAATTCGAAAACAGACAAAAATTTCGCTGTTAAGGAGCCTTTCAAAGAATTATGAGGTTCACTTTCACGTTTGTTCTGTATCGCTCTCTCTCTCTCTCTCTCTCTCTCTCTCTCTCTCTCTCTCTCTCTCTCTCTCTCTCTCTCTGTCTTTATGTCTCTGTTTCTGTCTCTTGCACTTCTCCGTGTATATCTATGTGTTTTCATCTCGCTGTTTTTTTTCATAATTTTGATGCCCAGAAGTCTGATTTTCCTTGTCTAGCTAAAAAAAGCCAAGTTGAAGACAAAAGAAGAGGCCCGGCGTGTTTTTTCGTCGCGTTTTGTTTTAAATGCCGTGCCTCTGTCATTTCCCACCTCGTTTTCTCTCTCTATCTCTTTCTCTTGCTTTTTTCTCTCGTTTCTTTCCCTCGTTTCGTTCATCGTTTTCCCTCGTTACCTCACTCCCCCCCCCTTCCGTCTCTCGCGAGAATCCCTCTTTCTTTTGTTTTGCCTTTTTTATCGTGTTGAGCATTTTTCAAATTGTCTTCAGATTTCCCGATTTAAATACTTCAAAACGCATATCACAGCATAAAAATGAATCACGAAGAATTGCGCCGTTCCGTGGTGGCAGAGCTCCAGCGCCACAGTGGAGGGTCGTCTCAGTCATCAGAGGAGCTCTACGTGGCCATCGGAGGAGAGAAGACAGGCCTCTCCATTGACGACTTTAAGGCTTTTCTTCAACATTCCAACATTCCGAAGACTCACGAAGTTGAAGGAGAGAATGTGTCGCCAAGGTGAGATTTTCTATTCTCTCCTCTAAATACCTCATTCGCTCGCGCACTCACTCACTCACTCACTCACTCACTCACTCACTCACTCACTCACTCACTCACCCATGGCCTCTTTTCAGGTACCACGCCCCTTCAGTTAAGAGGAAGATGTCCCGAAACCAGAAGAGGTCGAGCAGCCGGAGCTCCAGAGGTGGTACTCCCGACTCAACTCTTAGGCGCTTCAACCCCAAAACTGTAAGTCGGGCTAGCCCGCTCTCAAGTAACTTTTCCGTTTTAGGAGGGCTTTATGTCCCTGTTCAACTGTGCCCGTCGCCTCCACCACAACTCCGACAGTGGAAACATCGCCTGGAATGAAATCAGAAACCTCTACAGGTTGGTTTTGCCTTCAGAAGCCGGGTAAATTCTGTTTTCAGAAAGGAGACAAACCGTCACTTGAATAGTGAGGAGTTGAATCTCATCTGTGGAACCACTAACCAGACCAAGCACGATTTGCTCACGGAGAAGCTTCGAACCATCTTTGAAATAGTCGATTCCAAGGGTCTCATCGTCCGATTGAACACTTTCTCCACTCCAAGCCCCTCAGTGATTTCTGAGGAGAATGGTGAGACTTTGAGGGAGAGAATGTCTCAATGTCTCTTTTTATAGATAGTCCCGCCTCATTTCCTGTTTCGCCTCAGAGCTCTAACGACTTGGAGGAGAGACTTCAGGAGAAGCGCAGAAAGATCACGGAGAGTCTCATTCGTTCCGGCCACCTCAGAGACGACGGCGGGCGTTTGAGCGCTTCTTTGTCTAGTGAGGCTGCCTCCATGGTGGAGACAGAGGCTCCGCCTCCGGTGGAAGAGGAGGTTACTGAGGTCTCAGTGGAAGAGACTCCCGTTGAGAAAGTCACGGAGGAGGTGGTTTCAGGAGACGTGGATACTCCCAAGCCTGCTGAGATTGAGGTATATTGTTGTCTCTTTTACCGTCTCTGTCTCTATTTCTCTCACTCACTCTCTCTCCTCTTTGTCGCGTCTCTATGTCTCCCAAACCTGCCTCAGCCTCTAATCTTGCTTAATTTTATGATTTTATCTCTGTTTCATCTGCATCGTGTCTCTGCCTCTTTTGTCTGCCTCTTTTCTTTGCTTCTTTTCTGTGCCTCTTTCTTCTGCCTCTTTCCTCTACTTTTCCTCTGTCTCTTTCTTCTGCCTCTTTCCTCTGCCTCTTTCCTCTGCCTACTCCCTCTTCCTCTTTTCTGTCTCTTTTCTTCGTCTCGCTCTCTTTTTATGCCTCTATTCCTCTTTCTACTTCTTATTTTCATAGTATCGTTTAGGATGTCTCCGAAGAACAGAAAGAACAGAAAGAACCCTCTCAATCTGTCCATACTGTTGTTACTGAAGAGAAAATGGAGCTTGAAGCCGTCGAGGCTGACGATATCCGCAAAAACACTTTGGAGACTGAGACGGAGGAATACGACAATGTCTCTAACACTGCGGCAGTTACCACAGAGGCAGAGGAAACTCAGGAGACCACTGGAGTGGAAGTCCACTCGCCTCAGCAGGTATGTCTCTGTGTCGCTTTGTCTCTCTATCTCTCTGTCTCTTTGTCTCTCTGTCTCTCTGTTTCTCTGTCCTTCTGTTTCTCTGTCCTTCTGTCTCTTTGTCTCTCTATCTCTCTGTCTCTCTGTCTCTCTCTCTGTCTCTCTGTCTCTCTGTCTCTCTGTCTCTCTGTCTCTCTGTCTCTCTGTCTCTCTGTCTCTCTGTCTCTCTGTCTCTCTGTCTCTCTGTCTCTCTGTCTCTTTGTCTCTCTCTCTCTCTCTCTCTCTCTCTCTCTCTTATCTCTCCTCATTACCCATTTTCAGGAGAGCCACACCCATGTGAGTGACCCTGACCTGGATGAATGCCTCAGCTCGCCTCCCTTCGAACCGGACACTCCCCCCCTCACTACCGATTTGTCTCCTAATGACAGTGATAACGACCTTAAGGTACTGAGTAGATAGTCCTTAAACCAGCTTACTGTACTTCAGGCTCAACTGGAGGTCAGTCCTTTAACTCAGGAGGTCAAGGAGACGGAAACAGGCACCACCGAGGAGCAGGAGGTAGCTGAAACCCCGAAGGAGGCGGAAGTTCCACAGGAGCACGTCTCAGAGATTGTGGAGGCTCCCAAGGAAGCGAGAGTGGTCGAAGAAATTGAGGAAGTCTCCCATGTCAAAAAATCCGTTCACTTCGAAGAAGTCTCAGTTGATGCGTCACTTGAGAAGAATGTCTCTGAAATCGATTCCTCTTCTGAATTGGCTCAGCAGGTTGATGTCACCACTCTTGAAGGTAAATTGATTCAACTTTGAAGCTCAAAATGATATTTTCAGACCATGAGAAGCTTCCGGAGACAGTTGACAACAAGGAGGTGATCCTAGGAACCATCAGTACTGCTTCTGGAGAGTCATCTGCTATTGTCACTACTGTGACAACCGTAACGACTACTATTACCCCTGCTAAGATGTCCAAATTGGTTGGTTTTTGAAATAGGAATGGCCGTAGGCCAGCCTCCCGCAAAATGTCAAATCTATTGCATCGATTGATATGTCGTTTTTCAGACCACTGAGGTAGACGTTTTCCACAATGACGAGCCGGAAATCGATAACAAGCAGACTGTGGGCTTGGATATGCCTGGATCATCCTACAAAGAGGTCTACACTACTCACACTGTGGATTTGCAGGGAAAGGGACAGGTAAGAGCCAAACGCACACGCACACGCACACGCACACGCACACGCACACGCACACGCACACGCACACGCACACGCACACGCACACGCACACGCACACGCACACGCACACGCACACGCACACGCACACGCACACGCACACGCACACGCACACGCACACGCTTGCTCTGGCCGCCCAGTTTTTTCTTGTCCGTTTTCACAAGATCGAAATTTCTTCTCTATACTGATCAAATTTTGGAATTCAGAGCGTCAACGCTGAGGTTACTATCGCTCTCCCGGTGGTGCAGCAGGAGTGCCTCTACGTGGAACATGAACCCTTAGATACGGTCGAGAAAGTGGCGCCTATTCCGAGTGAGGAGAGAATCACCGCTGAGCCGGTGAGTAGATTTCACTTTAACAGGCCGCTTCAGCAGATCAGTGCCAACATCAGGCCGCTTCAACAAGGTCGGGATACCCTTATGTCACTTCTGTAGACCTTTGTCAACTTCTGGCCGCTGAAATATCGGTTTTAAGTCGCGTATTCATTTTTTTGCTATCCTCAGGCCGCTTCTACAGGCCTTTCATCCTCAAACTGCTTCTACAGGCTTTTCACAGCCTTAGGCCGCTTCTACAGAATCTTGTAATCCTCAGGCCGCTTCTACAGGCTTTGGTCATCCTCAGGCCGCTTCTACTGGCTATTGACAGCCTCAGCTCACTACGCTTCAACAAACTTTGTCAGCCTCAGGCCGCTTCTACAACCTTTCACAGTCTTTGGCCGCTTCTACAGACTTTTGCCAGCCTCAGGCCGCCACTACAAACTTTTGTCATCCTCAGGCCGCTTTTACAGAGTATTGCTATCCTAAGGTCGCTTCTACAGGCCGCGTCAAGGCTTTTGAAAGCTTCAGGCCGCTTCTACATTTTTTGTCATCCTCAGGCCGCGTCTACAGACTTTTGTCATCCTCAGGCCGCTTCTACTGGCTATTGACAGCCTCTGCCGCTTTTGCTGGTTTTTGTCATCCTTAGGCCGCTTCTAAAGATCAGGCATTTTCTGAAGGCTTTTGACAGCTTAGGCCGCTTTTACAGATTTCCGACAGCCGCTTCTTTATGTTTTATCAGCATCAGGCCGCTTATAAAAGTTTTTAACAGCCTCAGGCCGCTTCGAGAGGCTTTTATCGGCCTTAGGCCGATTATACATGTTTTTGCAGTCTCAGACCGCGTCTATATTTCATTTTCCAGGTCCCTTCGGAAACCTCCGCCGCCGTCTCCTCCCTCTCGCCTCAGAGAGACCTGGAGCAGAGACCTATGACCATCCAGCCGCTTCCTTCCACCTCCACCCAGAATCCCGTAAGTCTCACTTCAAACCTCTCACTTTCAAATGTCTCCCTCCCAATGTCTCACTTACAAATGTCTCTTTCAGGAAGTGGCTTCTCCTCCGAAGAAGGAGAAAAAGGTCCGCATTCGTCTGCCTCGCCGGCGCTTGTTCGGCTGTTGCTCCATTTTCTGAGCCCCTCTCTCAAGTTGTATCTCATTTTCATGACTTTGTACTTGCTCACAATTGGAAGATGGCTTTAGCTTTATCTCTCTCTCTATCTCTCCCTCTCCCTCCCCCTCTCTCTCTCTCTCTCTCTCTCTCTCTCTCTCTCTCTCTATTTCTCTGCTTAACTACCCCTCAATCTGATCTTTCCTGAAATTCACTTGGCGTAATAACTAACTTTTTGGGCTATGTTCCCAAACATTCCAATTATCCAATCAATATATCATTTAAATGGTTTTTTTGAATAAATCTTGAGGGAATGAATGATATTGGATCATCTCAGCTGTTTCAGGATCGCAGTGATCGCGGAGGATTGCGGGCGGTGACCCGGTTCCCGCACCCGACCATTCACTTTCATCAGACTGAGATGTCACTTTTCTGCCAGAAACCTCAACAGCGTTTTAATCAGTCCGGAACCGTTTTCTCTATTCGCGTGCTCACGCGCACACGTGCACAGACATGTTAACACACACACACGCGCACACACGCACACGCACACACACACACATACCCACACAAACACACGCACACGCACACATACACACACGTTCTCTTCTCCGTATTTACTCACTTTAAATTTTAGAGCGTTTTTCATTGTTTTCAGAAATAATTAGGAGAAATTTATTTTTGTCACTTTTGAAACGCATTTTGGCTTATAACTTTTTTCGTTGATGAGAAATCAATTATACAAATGTTGCAGTTTTAATCTGCGTAAAATTTCCTATTGAATTCATACATAACTTCTAAGTTTTTCGCAAGATTGAGGGCAGTTACAGTACCCCGGGAGTCGATTACAGTACCCTTACCCAACAATCAATAATCGATTTTCAGTGTGTTTTTTAACAAAAGGTCCTAGATAGAATTTCTACAAAACTTCGGCAAGATTGAACTTTTTTGAAAATTACATTTCGTATTAATATACGTTTTGAGGCTTTTTCGCAATAGAGCGCGGAAACAGTATTTATGGTGAAAAACTTACTCAGTTTTGGGAAACTTTCATAATTTTATGCTTTACGGAAAACGGTAATCGAAAAATGTAGAAATCTTGTTATCAAAAAATTCAAAAAATACGATACCTTCTGGATTTTTGAACATATTCAGCTAGAACTCAAAATTTTCTGGTGTCGGTGTTTGCCATAATATTTTAACAAATTAACAAAATTTTCGCTATCGATTGCCTCGAAAATTGATTGGTACTGGGAATATGACGTTTAATTTATAACGATTTTAAAACGCAGCATTTTTCAAACTATCTGGGAATTCAACTATCCTTGGAAAAAATTTTTTGGCTGGAAAAATTAAAAAATTTGTTGATTAGGTCTCAAAAATTCGCAAAACACACCTCTTTTCGCATTGTGATACCTTAAGGTTCTTAAGGAATCGTTAAGGTCATATTTTCATAACTCGCTTCAAACTCTACTTCATTATCTTCTGAAAAAGGACAATTTTACCACAAAAAGTTTGTGATTACAAGAAAA
>OZ059904.1:30973937-31003937 GCA_964057215.1 Oscheius myriophilus | reverse complement strand
TAGAGAAAGAGAGAGAGAGAGAGAGAGAGAGAGAGAGAGAGAGAGTGAGGATGCGAGTAAGGATGCACCATGTCGCTTTTAGAGTGAGTAAGTGATTGTGAGTAAGTGAGTAAGTAAGTAAGTGAGTGAGTGAGTAAGTGAGTAAGTAAGTGAGTGAGTGAGTAAGTGAGTAAGTAAGTAAGTGAGTGAGTGAGTGAGTGAGTGAGTGAGTGAGTGAGTGAGTGAGTGAGTGAGTGAGTGAGTGAGTGAGTGAGTGAGTGAGTGAGTGAGTGAGTGAGTGAGTGAGTGAGTGAGTGAGTGAGTGAGTGAGTGAGTGATTGAGTAAGTGAGTAAGTGAGTGAGTAAGTGAGTGAGTGAGTGAGTGAGTGAGTGATTGAGTGAGTCAGTGATTGAGTGATTGAGTGAGTGAGTGAGTGAGTGAGTGAGTGAGTGAGTGAGTGATTGAGTAAGTGAGTGAGTGAGTGAGTGAGTGAGTGAGTGAGTGAGTGAGTGAGTGAGTGAGTGAGTGATTGAGTGAGTGAGTGAGTGAGTAAGTGAGTAAGTGAGTAAGTGAGTAAGTGAGTGAGTAAGTGAGTGAGTGAGTGAGTGAGTGATTGAGTGAGTGAGTGATTGATTGATTGAGTGAGTGAGTGAGTGAGTGAGTGAGTGAGTGAGTGAGTGAGTGAGTGATTGAGTAAGTGAGTGAGTGAGTGAGTGAGTGAGTGAGTGAGTGAGTGATTGAGTGAGTGAGTGAGTGAGTGAGTGAGTGAGTGAGTGAGTGAGTGAGTGAGTGATTGAGTAAGTGAGTGAGTGAGTGAGTGATTGAGTGAGTGAGTGAGTAAGTGAGTGAGTAAGTGAGTGAGTGAGTGAGTGAGTGAGTGAGTGAGTGAGTGAGTGATTGAGTGAGTGAGTGAGTGAGTGAGTGAGTGAGTGAGTGAGTGAGTGAGTGAGTCAGTGAGTGAGTAAGTAACTGAGACATTC
This sequence comes from Oscheius myriophilus, assembly GCA_964057215.1. NCBI lineage: Eukaryota > Metazoa > Nematoda > Chromadorea > Rhabditida > Rhabditidae > Oscheius > Oscheius myriophilus. The sequence continues at coordinate 31,002,977 of OZ059904.1, read as the reverse complement.
TTTCTTCAGATAAAAGCCCCCTTCTACCCTCCCGGCTGGTTTCCCGGAGTCCCAGTAGTCCCCTTTTTCCACTGGATGAGTATGAAGGACCCAGCTTATGGAATCCCAGAGGTAAAACTATTTTTTCAATATTTAAAATGATATATTTTTCAGCCTAAACAGCCTGTAGTCAAGTACAACCCCGTTCTCCAAGTGTGGACAAAACTCTACCTCGGCGGCCATTTGCTAATCCTCCTCGCCGTCTTTTTCCATTTCGAATATGACCGCCCAAAATTGTCGGATATCGATTTCTCCCTCAAAATCGCATTTTTCCTACTGACAATGCAATGTTTTGGGGCATTTTTCGATAAAAAGTGGGTGTTTTTAGACCTTTAAATTGTAAATATCGAAAATTTAGGTGGTACGCTCCCTGGCTGGAAATCTTCCGTTGTTTGGGAGTTCTAGGATTCTATGTTGTTCTAATTATGGATCATTTGGGACCCGGCCCTCATAGAATGTTCATGATGACCGTTCATTCAATGTCCGCTCTGCTTTGGATTGGATTCCTAATCCAACAGGTACGGAAAGTATGAAAGTTTGTAAATTATTGACAGAAAAATCCCAGCTTAAAATCGATTCACAATGAAAAAACTAGCCAAAATGTTGGTTTGCACGGCGTCTACGCGCTCCCCGTGACAATACAATAATTATGAATTATGAAATCTAATAAATGCCGCAAAAAAACCACATTCTATTTATATTTACCGAGTTACCTTTTCGGACGTCAACCGCAACGCAGCCGCAGCGCGCCGAAATTTCAAAAGAATTTGTACACCTGCGCATAGCCTTGAATCAACCTATACAATTTACGCAATTAAACAATAATAAGTAAATAAACACGCTTTGTAAGAAAGAAAAAAAGAAATATCGGCGATTTAAAAACATTTTTTGCCGCGACGCCGCCGCAGCGCGCCAGAAATATTAATAGAAACCGTGGGCCTTCCCAGCTGTTTATTTGTTCAACGCATTAAATTATAAATCAAAAGACGAAAGTATATATATATCTATAAAAGTGATAAAAAATCAATAAACGAACCATTAAATAAGGCATGAGCGCCGAGAAAAATGGGTACCACAAGCAAAATTACTCTCCAAAAAAGATTTTCGTCAATTAGCGCTGAAATCTCGTAAATTGCGAAAAAAAAAAAACTTTAAAAAATTGAAGAAAAAAAAATCAATTTGACGCCATGAAAACAAATAAATTGAGAATGTTTCCTAATTTAAGCTTGCAATTTCACGAGCAGCGCTAAACAACGAGCACTCAATGCGTTAACTGGGTATTGATGAACTTTTAAATAATATTTAAAGTTATATATATATATATATATATATATATATATATATATATATATATATATATATATATATATATATATATATACAACGTTCTGAAAAGAAAATTAAAGTTATATAAATAAAACTTTTTAAAAGTGCAATGTCAACATTTTCCTAAATTTCAGAAGGTCGCCTCCAGAAGTGTGCAAGTAAAAGATGTGCCGGATAAATCCATTAGCATAGCTGTGATTTCATCTTCTGAACAACATGGAGCCCTACACGAAAAATTATGAAAATCGCCATTTTTTGTAGAAATATCTGTTCAAACTGATGCCATTCACATTTCCGGTCTATTTATTTAATTTATATATTGTACCTATAAATATGTTTATCTCTTTCTTTCTCAGTTGGTCTACCTCTCTTTCTCTCTCTCTCTCTCTCTTTCTCTCTCAAAGACCAGAATTCATAAATTATCTCTCCTCAACATAACAACAATAATCTCCTAAGAAAACGAGTGAACATGAAAATCGTAGATAAGGCAGTCCTCGGTGAGCCTGAGCTTCCTGTTGTCTCCTTTCCACATCTTGTGGCAGATATCCAGTCGCATTATCACGTAGCGAGGGGCGATGAAACCGTAGGAAGGAGGCATTCGGAGGAGCATGCGCTCGGGACTCGGGTTGTAGGGCAGGGAGCGGACCTGGAAAGAGAGGAATTAAAGAGAGAGAGAGAGAGAGTGAGAGAGAGAGAGAGAGAGGGAGAGAGAGAGAACTGACCATCTTGAAGAGGTTACTCTTCTGTCGAACGGCAATCACATACACAGAGTAGAAAAAGTACGGATTCATGATGATCCCTCCAGCGGCGTCCCATCCCCTCGACGTCGCTTTGTGAATGAAGCGGGCAAGCTCTCCTCGCTCAGTGTTCATCCCGTTCCAGTGGCTGACGAAGCCACTGCCCACAAAATCATCATCCGTCACCTGGAAACGAGATTTCAGCTTTGTTTGAACAGAGAGAGAGAGAGAGAGAGAGAGAGAGAGAGAGAGAGGGAGAGAGAGAGAGAGGGAGAGAATCACCTTAGAAGAAACTAACCACTAATGAAGACCTCTGCTTCTCTGTCAATTTTGAGGCTGCTTTTCTGTGGAAATCCAGCGCCTCTCCCCATCCCCCCAGCGTCATCGGCTTCAACCTGTCGAAATTTCCCTGAAAGAGTAAAGTTGTAAAAAAAATGATATTATCCCCCTAAACACCGGACACTTTTGTAAATTACAGTACGCCGGCTAAACAACGGGCATTTGAGCAGATTACGGTAGGGTCGCTAAACACCGGACACCCTTTTAACTTACGGTAAAGCTGTTAAACAACACAAATTCAAACAAAAAGGGTATATCTGTTAAACAACGAACACTCATACAAATAACAGGACAATCTCGTAAACAACGGATACTTTTATAACTTAAGGAATACACACTAAACACCGGACATTTGAACAAATTTCAGCGGAGCTGCTAAAAAGCGGACACTCGAACAAATAACGGAAAACCTACTAAACGCCGGACATTTATACAAATTACTGTGGACCCGTTAAACACCGGACATTTGAGCAGATTACGGTGGGGCTGCTAAACGACGGTCACACACACAAACTGCGCTAGATATGCTATACAACGGACATTCGAACAAATTACGCTAGAGCTGCTAAACAATGCAAAGTCTGACAGATTACGGTAAATTAGCTAAACAATGAGCATTTGAATTAAATAAGATAGACATGCTAAACAAAGGACATTGGAACATTATTACGGTAGGCACGCTAAACAACGGACAGCCAAACAGGTTACGGTAGAACCCCCTCAAAAAGCTGGCAAAAGTTAATTACGGTACAGCTGCTAAACAACGGGCATGTGAACCGATTATGGTAGAGCTGCTAAAAATCGGACAGTCATCCAAACTACGGTAGATCCGTTAAACCACGGACACTCCAAAACATGATGGTATAATTACTCATAAAGCTTACAAAAGTGGACTACGGTAAATGTTTTGTAAACAACGAACAGAGTTACGCTGTATGTCGTAAACAGCGGACAAAAACTTGAATCCACAAACCTTTCTGTAACAGTCGAGAACCATCCGGAAAACCTGCTTATTTCCAGTGACAATGTCGGTAACCGAAGGTAATTTATCCTCCATCCCTAAGAGGCAGATTTTCGTCTAAAGAAAATGTTTAAAAAGAATCCAAATAAGACCCCCACCGGCAGCCATCTGAAGTAGTCCACGACGTTCGCCACAGGCGGGACAGGGATCCAGTTGCTTTTCTTCAAAGTGAGCATGGAGTCTTCAACTACGCACAGATTCTGAAAAAGAAATTTGAAATACTTCTACTTTGAAAAAAAAAGTTCTACTTTGAAAAAACTGGCGCAGTTTTCTTCCTTTTCTTGACGGCTGAGGGTGAAAGGCTGTTGATCCTGAGGATAGCGGGACTGTTCCCGCGGAGGCATGCGGTTCCTGAACAGAAAAGTGTTTGTCTTTATAGATTACCACAGCCCGCCGCACGCTTTATGGAATCGGCAAGCGGCTTTTAGTGGCATTTCGTTGTGGGACCCAACTCCGCCAATACAAGGAAGTAAGGAAACAAAGATGCAGCAAACCTGGGAATACTGGCTTATTTGGTTCAGATGTTTCTATATAAATAGGTAGTAGACAAATGTACCATTTGGACTGAGTTTTTTCCCGGAGCGAAAATGAATAGAACCCGAGATACACGGTTTTCCGTTTTTCTCTTCAATATTATCCAAGAACCTATATGTGCCAAAACTCACCCCAAATGATGCAATTTTGCTCTACAGATTAGTATAGAGAACAGCCAATTTGATATTGTGCCGACTTCACGTTTGCTGCATCTTTGTTGTGCACGATGTTTAACAGTGACGCCCTGTTCAGGTACGGTAAAACAACTACCTCTGATTAAGCTTAATTCTTGAATTTTATTGTTGAAACTGCACATATATCGGTGTAATACATTCCATGATGTCATTTTAAATAAAATAATCGAAAATTCCATTATAAAATAAATTTTAAAAAGCATTTTTCCCGTATCAGTTTGAAACGCAGGGTTGTCGTGCCGGGACCCAGCTCCATTGAAACAGCCTTTTTCAGAAATGCGGCCGCCGCAAACGTGAGAATTCTAGGGTGTTTTTCTTGTATTTCTTTTTAAAAGTTGGTGAAGAACACTTCTATCTTTTGGCCTGAGTTTTTTGCCGACCCAAAAATATCTACAGCCGAAGAAACTCGGTTTTTTTGTGATTTTCGTTATTTTCCAGTCGAAGAATTTTCGCGAAAAAACTCAGTCCAAATAAGACATTAAAAGTTGACAAAAAGAATGGTTGGTGAAATGGCTGGAACGTCCAGGTTTGCTGCAGCCAGTTTGGGTTTCATGAGCCACCTGTTTGTCGCGAATTCGACATTTCCGGACCGGATTCTTTACATAATTAGGTGAAATTAATGTTTTTCTTATTATTTCAACATTAAAATAGCAAATTGCGTGTTAAAATAAAAAAAAATAAGCATTTTTAATTATTACTGCTACAGTTTAGGCGTTTGTGATGGAGCGCCATTTCGAAAAGACCGCCCTTTAACCCGCCGGCAACGGCGGGCTGTGTTACGGTAGCATACTGGTTGAGCTAGGTTACGGTATCCGTAATAAATTTTTACAAATTTACAACTAATATACTGCCGTAATCTACCACAGGCAAAGGTTGAAACACCAAACAAAAAGCTTCGTGGATGTAAAAAAGGATACTGTACCCCAGCTCTATCAAGAAACTACAGTAACCCTCAATCAATATGCTACCGTAAGCTATACAGGAATGATATCGTAACCCATCTCAACCAATATAATACCGTAATCTATAAAGAATGCCGTATGCCACCGGAATACGAAGAATATCGTAACCCAGCCTATCCAACATACTGACGTAATACATGAAAGATACGGTGACCCAGCTCAATTAGTATGCTATCGTAATCTATGAAGGATATCGTAAAACTTAAACAGTAACCTACCGTAATCTAAAGATAATACCGTAATTCAGCTCAGCTAATAAGCTACCGTAATCTGTGAAGGACACCGTAACCCAGCTCAACCCTGATGCTATCGTAATCTATGAAGGATACCGTAACCAAACTTAAACAGTAAACTACCGTAATCTAAAGAACATACCGTTACCCAACTCAACCAATGTAATACAGTAATATGTTATGAATACCGTATCCCGCTACAGTAGCCAGTTCCCCCAGTACCGTAATCCTCTACCATCGAAATAACACCGTAACTTAGCTCAGACGAGTGCAACTGTAACTAGGCTTAATAAAATATCGAAACCAGCCCAAGAGTACCGTAACCCGTTTCACGGGGGGGGGCACTATCGTACCCTGTCGGCTAAGAAACTACAGTACCATACCCAAAATCTAGACTAGAGTAACCCAGCTCGGCCAACGTACTACCGTACCGAAGGTATACAAAGAATAACCCAGTTAAGAACGAAATAACTCATCTCTATAGAGAAGCAAGACTACCGTATCCCAGAACGAACAATATGCTACGGTAGCTAAGATATGTAAAAGATACTGTAGCCCTGCTCTAGTGACACTTAACCGTAAATCATCTAAATAGAGAAGCTACCGTAACCCATTCGTAACAACAGTCTACAGTAACCCAATGATAAATATAAGATACTGTAGACCTGATCCATCGATACTACCGTAACCCATTTCACATACCTCAACCCATAAGTATCAAAACGATACCGTAAATCAGATTACAGTAACCCAGATAAAGGTAAGATACCGTAACCCTTATCTATCGACACATTACCGTAACCCACCTGTATCAAAAAAGTTACGGTAACCCCGCTCTACAAACAAACTACCGTAACCAGATAAATATAGAATATGGTAACACAGATCTATCAAAATATTACCGTGACCCAGCTTCTTCCTACCGTATTCAACAGAACTACCGTAGTTACAAAACCCACCACAACAACGCTATATTGCGTACATCCGACACATCAGTATCGATCTTCGTCGCACTTGGAGCAACTGAAACCACTTTCTAAACAAAATAAACAAAAATCTTTCACATTTTCGCGAAGTCGTGTTGAAAAGCCGGACAAAGTGAGGGCGGCCGAAGGAACCCGGCACGGCCGAACACATGGCTCTGAAAACTGAAAAAAAATTGTTTCAAAACAGAAAATACGGCAAAGTATGGGGCGATTGATACTGGGAAAAGCAGACACCACGACAGAAAAATCACTGGTTCATAATAATAATAATAATAGTTACATAGTTGTATATCACATGACGAGGAATTGGAAATCGAGGAGCTTCACTTCGGGGTCGAACTCGTTTGCGGCCAACGCGCGGTGGCCGAAGGTTATGTAGCCGAAGATGGTGCGGGGAGCGTCGTAGCCATATCCTGAGGGCATCGGAAGGCGGTCGGCCTCGGTCACTTCGTCCAGCAGATCCACGTGCTTCACCTGAAAAAAAAGTATGCGGTAATCAAATATTAGGCAACTGCCCCTTTTTGTTGAACAATTTGGGAAACATTGATTTTTGGACCCTGGTTACGGTAGTTACGATACAAAAAGGCATATACCGTAACCTAGTTTAACGAAATTTCACCGTAAACAAGATTACTAGATTACTGTAGTAGGGTGTGATGGCTATTGATTGTTGGGTTACGGTACTGCGTTTGTTAAATGAGGTTACGTTTCCTTTAAAGATCAGGGACACACAGTGTCTCTGCTGAAACCGGTCCACTGGTTGTGCTGGGTTACGGTAGTGGTCCGTTGCAGTAGGTTACTGTATTCTCTTGAATCAGCTGGGTTACGGTAGTGATCAGTGGAACTGAGTTTCTGTAGTCTGTTGATTGAGCCGGGTCACCGTAGGTTTACTGATCTGGATTAACCGTATCATTTAGCTGATTTGATTTTTGACAGTAGTTGCTAGGTTCGCCGGATTAAGGTAAGTAGTTTTTAAATAGGACCACAAAAACCCAACTCACCTGATCATCGTAACCAAAATCAATCATAGGCATAAGCACACCTCGGGAGGCTACAGCCAGCTTACCCCAAGTTAAGGGGGGTCGAGGCCCCAAAAACGCAAAAGTTAAAGGGGTTACGCCATTTTTGCGTAAAATTCAGCTCGGAAGGCCAACAGTTAAGAGGGGTTACCCCATTTATGGTCCCAAAAGTTAAGGTGGGTCCGTCAATTGTCAGGGTCTCCCGAGGTATGGGCATAAGACTCCGTAACCCAGTTGAATTGACAATTACTCTAACCTAACTTAATGTAACACAATTTGGACGCGGTTACGGTAGGTAGGGAAAGGTAGGTACGGTTAATCAAGAAACTACAGACTACAGTAACCCAGATCAACCAAGATGTTACAAGATGTAACTCTGCACAATAAGGCTACAGTGATCTGGCTTAATCAATAGACTACCGTAACTCAGTTCCACTGATCACTACCGTAACCCAACTCAACCAAGTTACTACAGTAACGAGTTCATCCAAGAAAATACCGTAGCACATCAAGAGACTACCGTAATCTACGTTCAACCGGGAGACTATTATGTCCCTGATGTTTAAAGAATACCGTAACCCTGTACAAATGGTCCCTATCGTAACCCAACTCAAATAAGGAGATACCGTAACCCAGCTCAATCAAGAGGCTACAGTAACTGAGTTCTACTGACAATTAGCGCAACCCAACTCACTCGATATGCTACAGTAATGCTACAGTAACCCAGCTCAATGGAACATTACCGTAAGCCAACTCAATCAATATGCTACAAACTTCGTGTTTACTGATTTTTCTGAATTGGTGTGGGCGCGAATATGAAAACTGAGGCTATCCGTAAACAGAAACATTATTAATACAATCAAAATTTGCATATTCCCCGTGAAATTGTCATTAAAATGCATTTATCACCGGAAACCCGTCATTTTCTTCTCTACTCCCACTGAAAACGGTCGTCTATGGAGAAGGAGAACTTCTTGACGAAGATCAAAAAAGTGTTCAAGAAGAAGTCGGGAGAGGAAAAGTCTCCTCACCGAGGCCCGGCGCCTCCTGGAGTGAAGAAGAGTCTTGGAGCTGTTACTCCGAAGACACCCAAAACACCGAAGACGCCCCTGACTGCGCAGAAGTACGAGAATGTGCCGAAAGTGAGCAGAATGGCGGACGAGGAGAAGACGAGGTTTGAGCCCGTCCAGAATATGAGCCCTGCCGTCTGCACGAGCAACAAGAAGCTGAAGCAGTTGAAATGGAAACGTGAGTTATGAACGGAGTTACTGTAGCTTTTGAAGGGGGTTACTGTAGAATCTACCAGCCGCGTCGCTTTAGTTATGAAATCCTGTTGTCAGCGTCGCGCTCAATTTAAAATTAACTTCCGATTGCAAGTAGGCCATCAATGTTGTTTTAGAATATCCTTATCGCCAGCCTAGTGAAGCCATAGCCCTTATTGCTATTAGGGTTACGGTATGATTCTTAAGAATCTACAGTAGGTTCATGGGTGACATCATGCTTATCTAAAACCACTATTGCCAGACGGGTGAAATACATAAAGGATTCAGAATCCCTATTGTTAGCGGGTTTATTTAGCCTTTTAGGCTATGATAGGGGGCCCCAATTCAACTGTCAATAAAAACATCTTATGACCAGCCGGTTAGAACTGATTACGGTGTAAACTTTGTTGCCACACAGCTGTATTGCATTACGGTAGTTGCCAGCCGGTTGCCCAAATTGCTAGGGCAACCGGCTGGCAACTACCGTAATGCTAATTACGATAGGACTTTTTACTGCTACGTGGATACAGTAGGATCTCTGCTGTCAGTAGGTTACGGTAATATAATTATAGCCAGACGGGTGTTTTACACAAAGTTGAAGTCTTTACTGCCATACTCATGACGGTATTCCTAACTACCTTCTCGTATAAGGCATTTCCAAAACTGAGACAAGGAAAAGGGGATTTTCCTAAAGGACTAGGTACAATGGGTCCCCCCGCGATCGTCTAATTGTCTGCGCACTCCTCCGTTACAGTGCTATTTCGCTTATTTTATTGACATTCACTTCGTTGTTTCAAATCGTCAATGGTTAAATACCAAGGATATCCAGGGTCATTCAAAAGTCGTCGTCTCAAGATTGGAAATAGCCTATAATCATTTTTGTGCCAGACCGGTTGTCATTGCCCTTTATTACCAACCGGTTACCATTTCCCTGTTGTTACTACTGCCAGCAGGTCGGAATCAAACAAAGCAGAACTCTTATTGACAGCCGGATGATATAGATTACGGTAGGAACTTAATTGCCAGCTGGTTACAGTAGGGTCTTATAGTGTCGGGAACAGATGATTACGGTAGGATACGTATAGCCGGCAGCCACTGATTACGGTAGGGCTCCAATTAAAATCCAATTATCTCTCCTAGGATTGTAAGTTGACATAAACGAAACTAGTGTCGTTATTGCCCGCCGACTGGTAGGGTTACGGTATCATTGTTACTGACAGCCCGTCTATGATAAGATATTTGCTGCCAGCTGGTTACAGTAGTGCCCTTATTGCCAGTCGGTAACAGCTGATTACACTTGGATTAGTATTGCCAACCGTTTGATATGGATTACGGTAGCGTCCTTATCACCAGCCGGTAATCTTTGATCACGGTAGAGGTCTTATTGCCAGCGTGTAGCCACTGCCTACTGTATTGCCAGTCGGGTGGCATTAATCACATGCCTTATTACCAACCGGTTGGTATTGAATACGGTAGGATTGAAAGCTGACTTAAACGAAGCTAGTGTCGTTATTGCCAGCCAAATGGCAAGGTTACGGTATGATTGTTAGTGCCAGCCGATGTACGGCAAGAGATTTACTGCCAGCTGATTACAGTATTGTCGTTATTGGCAGCCGGAAACAGCTGATTACGACAGCGCCCTAATTGCCAGCCGCTCATCACTCACTAATCAAGGGATGATGTTCTTATTGCCAGCCGTAAACCAGTATTACCAGTTGGGTGTCATAAATATTGCCAGCCGAATAGTAGGGTTACGGTATGATTGGTATTGTCAGTCAGTCTGCGGTAGAATTGCTGCCAGCTGATTACAGTAGGGTCCTTATTGACAACAGTGAACACGGTAGCTGACTCTGTATTTACAACCGTATGAATGGATTACGGTAGCGTCCTTAGTTCCAGCTGCTCACAACTCTCTAATCAGGATGAGGTTCTTATTGCCAGCCGGAAGCCACAAAGAGATTTTACTGCCAGCCGCTTGTTCTCTCTCTCTCTCTCTCTCCCTCTCTCTCTCTTTCCCTCTCTCTCTCTCTCCCTACCGCATCAAAGAGCATCTTCTTCTTGTACATTGCACATCCCAACACAGCGTAGACCAAGTGCGGTTCGCCGTGGTGCATCAGAGGCCTCAGAATCTGATAGGGCCCTAAACCAACCCATTTCGCAAATATCCCCATCTGTCTTACCGAAAACCCCTGGGGCTATGGCGAAGATGTCCTCCTCGGTCAGGTTGAGGAGATTGCGTTGCCTTGAAACACGAAGCATGGCTTCAGAAGACTGTTATCCCCACCTCGGCGTCATCAGACTGCCAGCTCCCTCGAATCGCTTCACTGTGGCTTCACTGGTCACCCCGCGCTCCACTAGATCCATCATTTTGTTCTAAATTTGGCTATTTAAAGGACCATGGGGTTCGGAAACTTACCTTGTAAGCGTTCTGGCTGATCAGTTCAAAGGCGCGCTTGGTCCCGAGACGAATCTCCTCCTCGTCAAGGAATCCTTGAGACTCGTAGCGGTTGTAGGTGCCCTTTGCCTGAAAAAGGGAGCTTTAGAATTGTAACGTCTAAAATCCAATAAGTGATAACTTTGGTTTACTTTGAAATATAGCTTAAGAAACCTTGCTTCGTAATCTTCAAAATACAAGGTGTGGCCTTCGAGGGGCGCTTTCCCTCATAGCCAAACTTGAATTACTCCATTTCCAAAACATACACTCATACCTTGGGAACCAAATGAACGGGGTTTCAAAAGTGACGGGGGGTCCCAGCGACCCAAGTGTGTCAAAAGTGAGGGGGGGGGGTGGTAGTCAATATTTTAATATAGATTTTTCTTTTTACTTTATTACCATTACATAACATTTTATATCCTGTCATATTAGCCAAATTTGAAACAATCTAGTCATTTTCATGCAGAGAAAGGGGCTTTGCTTACAAAAACGTTTTTTTTGTACCAGCTGGCTGGCTGCAGTATTATGTCGACGAAGGAAGCAATATTTTCAAAGTTTGAAATAAAAACACCGTTAAATATTCTAAATATTTTTGTCGTGTTGTAAAAATATAAGAGAAAACATGATTGCGGTTAAAATAGAAAACTTGAGAACTCACCTTATACTCTTTTTGCGGCGTTTTCTACTTTTCTCGCTAAATGGTATTAAAAATACAATAATTAAAGTATTTTCCATTTATTTTTTAAAACAAATAGCGCAAAAAAGTTTTAAAACTGATAAAATTTGCGAATCGGATTCAGAATGCTTCAACTTTAATTTTTTTGCCCTAACTTAGCCAAAAGGTCCCGCAGCGAAAGTCAGGCAAGGCTACTGTATTCAGGCATGATTGCCTCTGCGTGTCTGTCTAACTGTCTCTTTCTCTGACCTCTACCCCCACCTTCACACATGAAATGCGATCTCTCGCTCTCGTGCCGGGCAGAGTCCGGAGTGAAGATCCCACCTTCACCCCCCACCTTCACTGACCACTTTCACTGACCACTTTCACTGTATGTGGAATAGGTCAAGTAACGCAGTTTTTAGGTTTTTTTTTTAAATTTTCAATAATTTTATTTTGATTTAAAAATTTAAAAAATCATTATTTTGTTTAAAATATTTTTATTATATAATATTTAAATGTGATCTTTGATTTTCTGTAGTGAGGGGGGGGGGGGGTGAAGGGGTTCACAGAATTCAAAAGTGATAGGGGGTACCGCTACGACCGGACCTTCCCAAGGTATGCATACACTAGCCATGTTCCGTATCCGTAGGTAAAATCGATTGCCGGGTTTAGGTAGATGACCCACGCGGGTTACGGTAGATGATCCATTTTCAACACAAAAAAGCAATCGATAAGCCGTTAACTTAGCACCCTCCTATTAGAACGTACTCTCTAGCATCCTGCAGTGATCGCCGTTTATGATCTACGCTCTTCGCTGCCGGACCATATACAAGAAATCCCCTAGGCTGCGAAATGAGCTATTTGGATGCCGACAATAAAATAAATCGTACTTCAACTGGCTAAAATATAGGTCGAAACGACCGGAAATCAGGGTTCAGTCCACGGTTGGACTGGGAGCGTTTGGGGGGCTCGATGCGTAAGCCCCCAATTAGTGACTTGAAGGCAACGAAATTCTCCTTCAATTTCTGTCACCATTTTCAACTAAACGCCGAATTGCGTAGGTACCACACGCACCTCACGTCCTTCTATGGATCATTCGTATGTTAGGCATATCACCGTTATTTTTGCTCGTTGCTTACGCAGAATTTGCGCCACATGTGCCGCAGCAGCATGACTCCGACGGGCACAAAGTTGGCGAATCCTCTCTCCGGCCGAAGTTCCACCTAAAATCACGGCATGTTCCGGGAAATGAAAGCATACCTACCATACTCATGACGCGGCCCAGGAAGTTACGATCGACCATGGCGAAGGGCTGGTCTTCCGCCGGCCACGAGTGGGGGTCCTTTGCGAAACGTTGACTGCAAGAATCTTGCTGTTAAAAAAATAACTGTGGTTTCACTCACGTTATCTTCATAATGGCTTTGTGATTCTCGGCATCATCCTGCAGACCGGGGGGTTCGTCCTGGGCGATTCCTGAAATTGACACATTTGCTTCAAATGGACACATTTGGGTTAAGCTGAACTAGCTCAAACAGTTTGCAGGGGGGTTATGTAAAGCCCCCCCCCCCTTAGCCAAGCCCCCATACTCTTTGGGTTCCTCAACTACCCACCAATCCGCTTCAGATGCGCAACGCGGCCCTTCTCATCTTTTTGGCATTTTGCCAATTGCTTAAAAATGCCGCCACGGGCCCCCACCACGAAAAGCAGCTGGCAATTCGCCAAACTAAACCTGCGAGTGTGCTGAATACGTACACTGGGGGATTTGGCATTTGTCCAAATTCAGAAAAACAGACGGCAAAACCAGTGCTCTTTTTGCTGAAAGGAACTACGCGGAATGTCGCATGGGAACTCCAATCCCTTAAAAACGCTACAGACATTTTGCCAAATTCCGCCCTCTATCCAAATATGTAAACGTACCCACCTATGAGTGTGCAAAATAAGCACAATCCCAGAGAAAGATACAGTATGATCTGCAACATTCGCAGAGTTGTTCGTGACGGGGCCCAATTTTTATCACAGATTATGTCAATAGGTCCTTTGCGTTCCGATTGTTATCGGTAACAATCCCACGATCATGGTAAACGCGCTCCATCGTGAAGGCATAGACCTTTAAACCCAATATTCGTTTCTAGGGCTTTCAACTTAGTAATTTCACGAACAGCTTCCGTCATCAAAAGCACCTGGCTATTTGCCAAAACCTGTGAGTGTGTTGAACACGCACACTCGGGGAATTGGTATTTGTCGAAAATCAGAAAAAAACAGGCGGGTTCGGTATCACCAGATCTACCAAGGGCATTGTGGGTACTGCAATCCATTCAAAACGGCCCGGACATTTAGGGGCAGGCATTTTGCCAAATTCCGCCCCTTTTCCGAATTTGTAAACCTTTGAGTGTGCGAAATCGGCACAATCCTAAACAAAGATACAGTATAATCCTAAAGTGCAATCCAGTGCAACAGTCGCAAAGTTGTTTGTGACGGGACTCAATATTAATAAGAAATTATGTCACCTTTAACTCCCATATTCGTTGCGAGACCATTTGATGCCGTATTGCGCACCCACGGCCTTTCTGGACGGGAAGTAGGCGGTAATGGAAACGTCGGCCGAGCCGCGACGCAGCCGCCGCGCGTCTCAAAAACAATTGAAATCGCAGAAATGGGCGGCTCTTTCTTTATTTCACGGTTCAAATAAGCCTAATACAGCAAATAAAAGTGGTATAAAGTGCAACCAAATAATAAAGTCATTTTATGAGAAAAATCAAACGAAATCACGACTTTTCTAGAATTTGAAGAGTTTGCCTTGAAAAGAGCACAAATGCTTTTTAAAAATGTTAAAACATACCTAAGAAAACGTAAACACAAGGATCAGCGCCATTATAACCTAAATTGGGTCCTTTGGGTAAGAAAAAGACCTTATTTATCTAATTTTTTGCTTCTTTCCGGTATTTTTCGTTGAAATTACGACTCTGATTTAATTTTCTTAATGAAATACCAAAAAATGTGGCGAAAATATGAAAAAAATACACATTTACAACAATCAACTTTCCCATGTCGACAGCATCATATTGAGCGACCGTAATCCCAGCAGGGGAAAATTTTGAATTCCCGCCAATGGTCCGTGGGACGCAATGACGGTGAACTTCCCAAATTGCATAAAGCAGAAAAGTCGTGCACCTAACCAAACCTTCAAATCCTAGGTTCGTTGCGAGACCTTTTTACCCAAAACTCCAAAGAAAAATCACCATTTGCGTTATTCCTGCGCACGGAAAGACTGGGAGCCTGTGAAATGAAGCGAAGGGCGGAGACCGGCCGGCTTTTGAGCAGAAGACTAGAATTCATATCTGAAAAACGCACCTACCCTCCTCCGAAGCAGTAGAATTACGGTAGAAGGGCGGAAAGATAGCCAATTTAACTATAAACACGGCTAAATAACTTATAGTTTATTAATTATAAAGATACAACACTACTCAATCAATAAGGATTAAACAAACGGGATAAATGAGACCAAATGACCAGATATGCTGGGGCAACGTGTTGGCAACCGGTGGTAGTTTTGCCCTATATTTTTTTTAGACGCGAAGCCTCTTGCGGGACGGGGCCGAGGAGTCGGATTTCGAGGTCTAAAAGGAAAAATAAGCAACAACTGGATACAATGGGTACCTTTTTGAGAATGTGGGAAGCGGCGGTGGGGAAACACTCCTTCATCGTTTGCATCCAGGCTTGCTGCATCAGCTCGCTGCTGAAAAGGAGGGGAATTGGAAGAGGGAAAAAACGTTAAGACTAAGAATTACAATTAAATTTAAGGCTATTGGACACAGCTCGCCGCATCCTTTGTCGCAGCGGCGCATTATTTCGTTGCGGGACCTAACACTATATTTTAGTTGCAAATATTTGAACGAAATTCTCATGGACGGGGGACATTTTATGAGCAATTATATACATTTTCGGAATCAGCGTACTCGAATCTATGCAAACTAATTCTTTCAGCACATGGCACCTCCTGATCAGGGGGTATAGATGCAAAAACGAATACACTTTAATGAAATATTTACAACAACTGAAAAAATTAGTTTGCATAGTTACACCTTTGTTCCATTTATAGACCAAGTTCCACATCATTTAGTGTCTCAGAAGCTGAGAATTTCGTTCATTATTATTTCAGCAGAACAAGGGCTATAGTAACTAGCAGTTTAGGCCCTTCGCGTTGTGGCTTATTTTGACTATTGTGCCTGCGAAACCGATTTCAGTGAGTGGCTGGTACTATAATCAGATTTTTAAGAAATTAGAACATAAATTTCAATGTTAATTTAAATAAATAAAAGCATTTTAAAGATAGAAATGTTATCCACAGGGTGTTCGTGTCGAGACCGAGCACAAACTTCAAGAGCTGGAGCGCCAGCCGGCTGTCACGAACTATTTTTTTTATGTACGGTAATGACCTGCGTACGGTTCAATTTACATTTTCTTTTTCACGATACTTTCCTTTAATCTGCCGTTTACCGCGAGCTGTGTGGAGTATTGCAACCAAGAAATTTCCCCACAAATCGATACAAAACTGAAAAAGCCCAAAAATTGGATTGCGCATTTGAATACTGTAACTAGAGGGTATCTTATAGTTAAGCCCCACGTAATTGAAGCGAAGAGGGGCGTAGCTACAACCATGGTCCAACAAGGGAGAGTGCATAAACCAAAATTACGCAATTTTGGGCCATATTGACATCCGGTTGACCCGAAATACGGTAGAACACCCACAAAATATGAAAATGATTACCAAAGGGGTCAACACTAGATATCGGACAAACTTTTAGCACATGTCATGATTAAGGGGGTCCGTTTGAATTACGTATTGTGGCTATGTAACTATTAATATACCGCAAGCCATAGGGGGCATGAAGTGCTGATTTAATGGTAAAATTAGTAAAGGGGGCTTAAAATTGCAGCCAAAACTACTTCGTTGTACCGTGTCGATGTTGAGCAAATACTTACCTAGAGTAAAGCATGCAATATAGGATACTCAGGCCGACTACGCAGCGAAATCGACCGAAGTAGCCTCCGAGTTACCATTTGGGAGGTTTACACGCTAACGCACGTAAGGGGGCTGAACCGCAACTAAAATAGAGGGGGCTTGTTTTAGTGCCACCCGTCTGTCATGACTAAATTTAACTCTACAATGCACATATTTTGGGTGAAACTTTTGGGAAACCCCCACTCACTTGTGGTCGATGATTCGTCCATCGCCGGCGTGCTCTTCACTCAGATGATTCCTGGCCTCGTAGAGCTCATTGGAGCCGAAGGCGCAGTGGGGACAGCCGAACTGCTTGATGCAGTAGTGCTCCTTCGCGTGGTACATCATTCCATCCACGTCGTCCGTGTTGAAGTTACAGCCACAGACCTAAAAAAAAGTCTCTTTCAATGCATGCACGTGAACCTACCGTGCAGGGGAAGTGGTGGTTCTCATCGGGACTTGAAACGCTCTCCTCCGAAAGAGCGCCCAGAAGAGCCTCCGCGTTGAGAGCTTGGGCGATGGTGGCGGGACTTTCCTGTAAGATGACGGTAGAACATTTTGCAAACCACTATGCTTCTAGCGTAAGCGATTATGGACGATTTAGTTGTGTATATCGCCTGTCAATTCTAGATTATCGAATCACCAAAGCCACGAACCAAACGACGGACCTGTGCGGCACCCGTCTATAAAATGAGTGTCGTAACCTAGCTCAATCTACGTACTATAAAAATACCAGAAGCTAAAGCCCCTCTACGGTAAGCTAAGTATATATAGTATACCAAAATCCTGTTCTCTCGCCACATAACGCAACTCAAAGTGAGACATAGCTCCATAGAGAAGTTACCCAGCCCGCATTAACGCAAATGTAACAGGGTTCTGTGAATCTTTTACCGTAAGCATGTTCTATCAAGAATTTCAAAGGAACTATTGTGTTATCGGGATTTTCACAAAACATCCGCCTTTCGTGCATTTTAACACTTGCTGATCCAGTGAGCATGCGGAGAAAATACAGAGTCGGCTGTTTTTCACGGTGGGAACAACCCGTTCTTTCCCGCATGTGGCATTTCGATGTAATTGTCAAACATTGGGGACGTGGTGAATGCGGGACCTTGGTTTTGGGGAGTTGCTTAGTGTGGCCTTGTGATTCTTGGGGGTCTTGATTTTGGGATCTCCCTATATATGAGGGATCTTACTTTTTGCCCCCCCCCCCCTCCGTGCCGTATCCAGGTATGTTGTCAAATCACCAAATCCGCTGTCTTAGCTATCGGGGTTTTGAACAAATATAGTTTATCCCAAAACTACTTCGTAACACCGTGCCAATGTTTAAATGTTGAACCCAAAGTAACACGTGCGATGTCCGATTATCAGGCCGTGTACCCAGCCAAATCGGCCGAAGCAGATTTAGTGAAGAGTAGGGTGAGTCGGGGATGGCCCGTGAGCTACGCGAAGGCGTTAGCGTGGAAAGCTCTTAACACTCCCTCATTAGCATAAGTAAATAAAGTACCGCTATGCTGAGTCTCGTTCCGCCACGTACTGCGTCGCCTCCTACCCCTGCTCTAGTCACTTTGCTCACTTGCCTCCCCCGGGACGGTCTCTCCCCCTCCTCTCTCCACAATGGCCGCCGCTCAAGCTGATCCTCTAGATAGCAGTGTGCGTCGTCCATCGCCTGCTCCCGTCGCCCATCGTCAAAGGAGCGCCACCCAGACGCCTTCGCAGGGCATCAGGGCTGCCTATGTGAGTCTCTCTCTCTCTCTCTCTCTCTCTCTCTCTCTCTCTCTCTCTCTAACGAATACTGTTTCAGGCCGACTTCCAATCCTGGCTCAAGGGGTCGCACGGCGCCACGGCCGACCACGCCCTGGCCACCTTCGAAAACTCTACGGGTCTGAACCGCGACCAGCTCATCTACGTGTTCGCCGCTCTGTTCGTGGTCTACATGATGTTTGGCAACGGGGCGCAGTTCCTGTCGAACCTCATCGGCTTCGCCTACCCGGCCTACGCTTCGGTAAAGGCTCTTCGCACGGACAGCAAGGAGGACGACACGCTGTGGCTGGTCTACTGGACCACGTTCGCTTCGTTCTTCCTGGTGGACTCGGTGG
Organism: Oscheius myriophilus; assembly: GCA_964057215.1. Classification (NCBI taxonomy): domain Eukaryota; kingdom Metazoa; phylum Nematoda; class Chromadorea; order Rhabditida; family Rhabditidae; genus Oscheius; species Oscheius myriophilus. The sequence goes on along the minus strand of OZ059904.1, from coordinate 30,984,135 downwards.
GAGTGGTGCTGTTGCAGTACTTCCCCGTCTACTGGATTCTCAAGTCGCTGTTCCTCATCTACCTCTACCACCCGCAGACCCTGGGAGCCATCTACCTCTATGAAAACGTCGTCGATCCCGCTGTCACTGCCTTCGATGAGTGGATCCTCAAGAAATTCAATTGAGAATGAAATGCAATGAAGAGTACTGACTGAGGGGGCTTGTTTTATTGGGCATGGGGTGGTTTTTGTTATGTTGGTATGGAGTATAGTTGAAATTGGTTTTTCTTAACGTGTCAATGTTTTGCTGTTGTTTCTACTCTAATGGGTGCAATTAGGATACTGAGAACGTGTGAGGAAGCTTAATGAACCAACGTGGATTTGACAAGTACTATACATTCAAATCAAGTATACAGTTAATATAGTTTGTTAATTTGTTTGTATAACGTACCAATGTTTTGATGTTGTTATGGCTTTAATGAGTGTAAGGCAGCTAAGTGAACCAATGTAGATTTGACGAGAAGTATAACGTGTCAATGTCTTGCTGTTGTACCGTAACCGTGCTCGATTGCAAAGCTACTGAAATCGGGTTCTCTGAGGTAATCGTAGACTTATATGGCCTGAGGTGTTTATCAAAACAACCATAGTCCAGCTTACTATCAGTGAACTACTGTAACGCAAAAGTACACCGTAACTACAAAAGTAAATCATGACTGAACAGCCAGCGATGGGGGGTCGACGAGTAAGCCCCCCCAAACGGTGCCTCGGGAACGTAAGTTCTCATTTAATCTTGGTTATATATTTCAATCACACGACGAATTACGTAGGTCCCACAAGCACCTCCTATAGCAGTTGCCAAATTATACCGTAATTGCCGAACATTACCTCAACCCAGTTCTATTAAGTCTGCCGTAACTGGCTCAGACAGTTAAAAAAAGGCTAAAGAAGTACAGCGTAGCCCGAGAATACCGTAACCATCCTCTGTCGATGCAATACCGAAATCCAACTGATAAAATTGGCACGACCCAATCGAAACGCTACCGTAATACAACTGGAAGTTACATCAACAATATCTAGACTACCGTAATCACATTCCTCGGGAGATTGTGACCATACATTGTCAAGCTCCGCCAAAAGCGGCAGTAGGGGACGTCGCAATTTTAAGATTTCGGCAAATTTGTTAAAGAAGGAGGCCCGTCGCATATTTTTGAATTTTTCGATAATTATGGGGGCCGTCGCAAAATGGACCCCCGCGGTTGGGTGCCCAAGTATGATTGTGACAGTTGACGGACTCACTCGTAACTTTTGGGGCCAAAACAACTGGGGTAGCCCCATTAACTTTTGGTCTTCCGAGCTGAATTTTGCCATAATAGTGGCTAACCCTCCTTAACTTTTGCGTTTTTGGGGCCTCTACCCCCCGTACTCTGAGGGAGGCTGACTATACTCTCCCGAGATATGTGTAATCACCAAAGCGAAAATAGTTTCAACTCCACAAAAATGCCAACGCACCTCCTCCTCTCCTTTCAAGAGATCCTCTGCAGACAGCTGGCTAGTATCTATGAATACTTCCGGCGAATCGTCGATTCCTCCTGAAAAAAGGGAATTCATTATCATCTGTGTAGCCTCACGCCTCAATGCGTACTGGTACCAAACGAGTGGTCTCAAATATCTGCGCTGGGAAACGTCTTTGGTCGACCGAAAGATAATACAGTGCGGGAAAAAAGTATAGTTCCACTTCAAAACATTTATTTTTACGAAACTAGTTTAGAATCTTGGTGAACCCTATGCACCATCGTTTTTGTCATGGTCGAATACCCTTTGCTGCAACGAACAAGATCTTCATATTTGCATATTCAAATTTTACGCTAACTTTTTCGAAAAATGCAAAATTCAGGCGGGAAAAAAGGGAAAGAGACAGTTTTCGGATCATCGAAGGCATCTACGTAGCCCACTTTCGACTTATGGCCTTATTAAGATGATCGAGGTTGCAAAAATGCTTGTTACCTGTGGCTTCAGCCTCCTTATGACACATCATGAGAAAGTTTGGAGTCACATTGAGCCCCAAAGTCGTCCAAATTCTTCTGAGAGTAAAAACTTTGTTAGAATCATCCGCTGAATACGACACAGACAGGCGCCGTTTACGAAAATGTGCAAAATCGGGAACCCGGTAAGAATTTTTTGCAGCACCGCGACCCACACCATTGAAAAGCCCTTGAAAAGTTGTCCCGGAAAATGTTTTTGTTGCAGTTCAGAAAAATTTCCTCTTCGATCAGACAAGCGTTGAAACATGAAAATTTGCTGTTTTTCTGCAAGAAAACTCGTAATTTTCTAATTTTCCATTGAAATACAGAGTGTAATTTTGGTTTTAAATGCTTGTCTGATCGAAGAGGAAATTTTTCTGAACTGCAACAAAAACATTTTCCAAGACAACTTTTCAAGGGCTTTCCAATAGTGTGGGTCTCGGTGCTTCAAAAAATTCTTACCGGTATCCTGATTCTGCACATTTTGGCAAACGGCGCCTGTCTGTGTCGTATGCTAATGAAATTTCGTTTTCAACACCGTAATCTGTTTCTAAGACTTAATGAGTTAGACCATGTCACTCCTGAAGCCCTCGAATGACTTTTAAAACAGCAAGAAAAATGGAACTATACTTTTTTCCCGCACTGTATAATTACAAAACGTACCTTCAACCGAGGGGAAAAACTTGGGGATGAACATGTGGTAGTCGGCGGAAAGTGGTTCCTCAGTGACGGTTACGACGGAAGCGATCATGGCGTGTTCGGCGGAAACATGGGCGCTGACTTCGTACTGAAACATGGAAAATGTAAAAATTCCACTGGAAATTTCATGCTATTTACAAAATCAACCCACCTCATGCGCGTTTAGGTATCCACACTCGCCGCACTTGAACGGGGCACATGAGTCGGCGTGTTTCTGCTGGATATGGTCGATCAGAGGCTGAAAATGAGCCAATTTTGCAGGTTTCGGGTGGAAAAAACTACCTCGGTGGAGGAATCTTCGCAGGGCACGGCGTCTCCACACTCCAAACACGTGTGCAATTTGTCCGTCAACGGCACCACTTCCTCATCCAGATTGATGCAAATCGGCATGCCAGCGGCAGAAACACCACCGCCGCCCTCCATCCGAGCCAACGTTCGGCCGCCGAAGACCTCCACTGCGTTTTTGCCGGTCTGCAACTGGGTTTTAATCTACAGGGATAGTCAGGGCTCTTTTCTAAAGTCTTAAATTGAATAAACACAACTACTTGTGTTTATTCAATTTATTTAATCATTTTTAACCGGCGCCCGGAAAATTTTCCGGGCCGGCGCATGATTTTGGAAAGCTGTTACCTTTCCCAGCGATTCCAGGTAGCCGGGGAAGCACTTCTCCATATAGGCACACCAGATCTTCTGAAGCTCGGGAGTCAGATTGTCGTTGGGAGCGGTGAGCGTGTCGCCGTGCTGCCCAGCCATGTGGGTGCGGACCTGAAATTAAAAATGGGTAAAATTGGGTAGCGAGTGACACGCTAAAGAACAAATAGTGTAAAATGGGTAAATATGGGTAAAATGGGTAACCAGGGGGTAAAAATTGGTAAATGGACGAACCTTGGACATTTCATTGTGCTGGTAGGGGCAGTAGACACACGAGTACTGCTTCACGGAGCTGTGCCTTCTCACGTGGTTCGTCAGGTTGGACAATCTGAAAATATTATTAAAAAACAACATGAAACATAGCATCCGTTATAGAAAGTGACCGCTGTAAGCTGATAAGAAAATTAGGGTCCACGACATCTTTATCGGAAATTTTTAACGCTAAATAACTAAACAATTAGGTCGATTTCCAGCATTTCGGGCAATAAAAGAACTAAAAACGGTAGTTGCGACTGTTTAAAGGCCTCAGACCATAGTATTTGAGCTGTTTTAAAGGGCTAAATGGGGTGGTTAGGTCGATTTAAAGGACTAAAAATTGGGTGGATTTAAAGAACTGAAAAGGTAGAAGTGGTACTTTAAAGGACTAACTGGTATAATTAGACTGTTTTAAAACACTAAAAAGCATAGTTGGAAAGATTTATAGGAATGAACTAGGGATTTAGGTCCCAGAATAGAACTAGTCAGGGAAGTACAAAAGGGATTTGGGTAACGTACCATTAGAGGCTAAACTAAGCTAAACAAAAGGGTAGTTATGTCAATTTAAAGGACTAAAAGGACCAAACATGACAGTTATGGTAGTTCTGTCAATTTAAAGGGCTGAACTTAGTCAGGGCGAATTAAAGGTCAAAAGACAATATTTGGACACATTAAAGGACTGGGTAAGTGCGAAATAAAGGACTAAATCTTTACAGGTACTTGATTCTTTAACATTGTGTAATGAATAGCACGGTGAATCCCGCAATTTCTAACTTGCGGTAGTAGAGAAACACTGCCGGACGCCCTAGGCAAAGTTCCAGATAGAAGGTCGGATTTTAATGGTCCCGACACGATTATACCAGAATTCAGCTGTTGAAATTGGTCGAAAGCGACCAATAAAACCGACAATTTCCCTGTCACTTTGCCATGAACGCCGACCACTGCCGCTCGGGACACACCGTGATAGCCACATTTTACAACAACAAAAACACGAATCTGCATCAATTACGGTCCCGCCACGAAACGAAATCTAATCCAAAATGTTGCTATGATGAAATCGATATTTCACTCGTTTCTCAGGCACAGCTGGACGTGAGGTGCTTGGGGGTACATAAGTAATTCTTCATTTGATTGAAAATGGTAACAAAAAGCTAAAGGGGGTTTTACTGTTTCCAGGGATGCACCATTTGGGGGGCTTACGCATCTAGCCCCCAAACGCGGCATGTCCTGCTGTGTTCTCAAAGTAAAATTCAACGAAAAAGAAAGCAAAACAACAATAAAAATCGCTAACCTGCTGCACATAATCTTGTTATCGCACAATTTGCAGTTAATCACTTCTGCGTTCGCCTTGTACGGCGGGGTGCCGCCATCGTCGAAAACGAGCGGCGTGGTCTTGCTCACAATGACCGAAGTGCTGGGCATTGTAGACTTCAACGGAGAGGAATCGACATTAATCACCTTAATTGCTTTAATTACCCCCAATCAATAACAGAACCAACCTCGGGAGAAGCAGCCACCAGGTCGGCCAACGCCGATGACGAAGAGGCGGAATTTCCCTTAATCGCCTTCCGAACCTCCTGGCATTCAGTCAAACTGGTGACAAAGGCGACATTCGAATATCCATTAGACGACTAATTGAATCAATTACAAAGTTGTAAACAAATAAACTAACCAATAAATTGAAGAAACTACCCACATCCACCTTATCGTCGAGCGTTATTACAGCATATCTGGGCTTCCTTAATTGAAAAATTAAATTAATTAATAAAAAATCAACCTACTTTGCCATTTCAAGCGGCGAAAATGGTAAAAAGCGACCGCAAAAGGGAAAGCTTGCCGAATGCCGCACGGTTAATAATTGAATGCAGGACATATCGGGCGCAGATGGAGGAATCGCGGCGGGACCGAACGCAGTAAAGAATTTATTCAACATTTAAATAAAATTGTATTTTACAATCTTTATTAACTTTAAAACACAAAAAAACACAAATAAAACATGGTGTACTGATAAAACACAGTTTTATTTCAATGAATTCATTTTTAACGACCAATGGCTCCACAACACGCATGAAAGTTTAATAAAGGCATTCAAAATTGTTTAATACATGTGAAAAACAGTAGAAATTTAAGAAAAACTCCGTTTATTTCAAATATTCTGGGTTAGGTAGTTATCCAGACCGAGAAGCTTGTCGATCTTCCTCCTGGTCTCCGCGCGCTGGGCCATCCAGCTGTTGAAGTCCTTCTTAAAGTTGGTCAAGTCGTTGTCGAAGCCCTTGATGTTCTTCAGATGACGCTTCAGAAGCTTCTTCTTGAGTTTGGAGGCTTTTGCGAGTTTCTCGGAGAGAGAGGGCATTGGTCGACCGGGAGGAGGGGAGGTGAGTAGAACAGTGAAATAGAGATTGTTCACGTTTTATCGCCATTCACGTTTAACGCAAAGTTACGTAGAGAGAGAGGTAGAGAGAGGGAGAGAGAGGGAGAGAGAAAACGACAAATCCGCCACCGAGAGGTACCAAAAGTGGGAGAGATCTCTCAATGACAAAAGTATGAATCGATCGATACTTTTTAAAGAACTGTTTCTCAATCAGACAGGAAGAAAATTGACATTCTAGCGAGGAAACTGTCGGGAGTCATTGTCAAAGTGACCAAGATTCTGTATAAGCACCCTAGGAGTGACAGCTACCGTAACTATGAAGATCTCAAAAGGAAGAGACGAAACCGCCAACATTTATTAAAGGACTGGTAGATAAATAGGGTTTATAAACGATGCTCTAGAATTGTACTCTCTTTTTGGGTTAAAAATATAAAAAGCAAAAAGAAAGGTCCCGGGGAGATTTGAACTCCCGTCGCAGGATTCAGAGTCCTGAGTGCTAACCGCTACACCACGGGACCGGCGAGAGGTCGGGGCCGAGGCGCCTTGATAAGCGCGGTGTCGGGTGTGTCCGAGGCAGTCACAAGAGAAAAGACAAGAATTTCTTTAAAAACGCTTTCATTTCGATAATTTTTTATTCGTTCAGTAGCGAGTAATTGCTTGGTTTAACGCCAAGGAATCGGAAGAAATTGTGTGATTTAACGCCAAAGTCGAAATGATGACAGACAAATTTCGGCACGAATTATGTGCCATGGGTCCTGAAGCGCACTTAGATTCTCATGAAGGGTCTACAGTATCCCGTCCTTTAACCAGTGTGTTTTATAAAAACGAGACCCTTTTTCTCTCTCCCTCACATCTGTCGCCGCCCGTGTTTCTTCGGCTCAACGAGTCCCCTGCGAGGCTACGATGCACCCAATTTGGTTGATATTAGGCTCATTCCCCTCCCAACCGACTCGCCCGGGGCGAGAAGCTGTCCTTTTGTTTGGCGCCAATTCAGGAGGGACCGCTTCCATCGCCGTGTTCCTGTCGTTTATCATTTCACAAGCGCCTCTCTCAAAACGGCGAGGGGTCTGAGGAGACACAACTTCCGTGGTGGTGAGGTATGGGAATCGGAAAACTCCGAAAAAGGCTGTCTCTGTCTCTGTCTCTGTCTCTGTCTCTGTCTCTGTCTCTGTCTCTGTCTCTGTCTCTGTCTCTGTCTCTGTCTCTGTCTCTGTCTCTGTCTCTGTCTCTGTCTCTGTCTCTGTCTCTGTCTCTGTCTCTGTCTCTGTCTCTGTCTCTGTCTCTGTCTCTGTCTCTGTCTCTGTCTCTGTCTCTGTCTCTGTCTCTGTCTCTGTCTCTGTCTCTGTCTCTGTCTCTGTCTCTGTCTCTGTCTCTGTCTCTGTCTCTGTCTCTGTCTCTGTCTCTGTCTCTGTCTCTGTCTCTGTCTCTGTCTCTGTCTCTGTCTCTGTCTCTGTCTCTGTCTCTGTCTCTGTCTCTGTCTCTGTCTCTGTCTCTGTCTCTGTCTCTGTCTCTGTCTCTGTCTCTGTCTCTGTCTCTGTCTCTGTCTCTGTCTCTGTCTCTGTCTCTGTCTCTGTCTCTGTCTCTGTCTCTGTCTCTGTCTCTGTCTCTGTCTCTGTCTCTGTCTCTGTCTCTGTCTCTGTCTCTGTCTCTGTCTCTGTCTCTGTCTCTGTCTCTGTCTCTGTCTCTGTCTCTGTCTCTGTCTCTGTCTCTGTCTCTGTCTCTGTCTCTGTCTCTGTCTCTGTCTCTGTCTCTGTCTCTGTCTCTGTCTCTGTCTCTGTCTCTGTCTCTGTCTCTGTCTCTGTCTCTGTCTCTGTCTCTGTCTCTGTCTCTGTCTCTGTCTCTGTCTCTGTCTCTGTCTCTGTCTCTGTCTCTCTGTCTCTGTCTCTGTCTCTGTCTCTCTGTCTCTCTGTCTCTCTGTCTCTCTGTCTCTCTGTCTCTCTGTCTCTCTGTCTCTCTGTCTCTCTGTCTCTCTGTCTCTCTGTCTCTCTGTCTCTCTGTCTCTCTGTCTCTCTGTCTCTCTGTCTCTCTGTCTCTCTGTCTCTCTGTCTCTCTGTCTCTCTGTCTCTCTGTCTCTCTGTCTCTCTGTCTCTCTGTCTCTCTGTCTCTCTGTCTCTCTGTCTCTCTGTCTCTCTGTCTCTCTGTCTCTCTGTCTCTCTGTCTCTCTGTCTCTCTGTCTCTCTCTCTCTGTCTCTCTGTCTCTCTCTCTCCCAATTTTTGCTCTTTCCTCCCAACGCAATCTCCTCCTTTCGGGCCGAGATTGCACAAATCGTGTGCCCGGGGCGATAAATGTTGCGAATCGGCGACGCCGGGCGCATAATTCATAAATTTCTCGCCGCAACTTGGACTAATATGCAGAGTGAGCAACTGATGGCAGTGGATTCCGCGACGAGAGAGAGGAGGGCGCAGAGAAAAGCGAGAGAACTGCTCCACCCGTGGAGAGTGCAGAGAAAGGCGAGAGAGCACACAAAGTGAGGAGGGCACGAAACACCGCCCACTGAGGCCGACCTTGCTGCCAGTCGGCTGGTCCGAACCGCGTCTTCCTCCCAGCTACCGTAATCTATGGATACCGTACCCCTAAAAGGGGGTACTTTCGACTACCACGCGAGAAAAGCCAGCGTCGTTCAACACTGCGACCTCTGCGTACTCGAAGACCACCGTCTCTTCTACATTTGGTGAGTACTGTAATCGATTACTGTATTGGCTGTAGTTGAAAAATTTATCGATTTAATGCAAAGTTCAGTTTTTCTCTATTTCAGGGCCCATTTTCAACACAAAACTTAAATTTAAGGTTGTTTTGTTAGTTTGTATGCATAAAAAACGAAAATTGGCGGGAGACTGCCCAAAAAAGCGACTTTTTTCTCTGCGTCTCCACTTCTGCACGCTCTCTCGCCTCAGATTTGCCTAGCTTTCTGGAAAAAAAGCCATTTTTGGCCTTATTCCAATTTGCTACATCTATATTTCTATGTATTCATTGTATAACCTTATTTATCGATTCAAACTTCTTAATTTCACAAGTCTAATCGATCACAGGAGCCTGAAACCGCGACGCGACCGCCTCGCGCGGCTATCGCGGCGTGGTAATGGCATAAAATTGTCAAATTTTGTTTTGTAAAATTTAAAAGTTACAAATTTTTTAATTTTCTGTTTTAAAACAGTTTTTTACTTTCAATTAAGACATTTTTTGAAATACTGTTTATCAAAAAGTCGAGTAACCTCGCTCTAATGCGAACTTTTCTATTCTATGTTGATTTATCTTGTTTTCCACTGTAAATTTCAATAACTGTTAAATTTGCTATTTTACAGTGTCAAATTCAAATTTTTCTTTCACATTGTTTCTCGGCTTACCAGTATTCGCGCTCTAATGCTAAAGTTACGCCCTAAACACAATTTTTCATTTTTCTTACCGTTTTGAATTGGTTTTTACGCATATATTGTACTTTTTATATTAATTTTGCTTTTGCTAAATTCTGTCTTTTTTACAACTTTTAATGCCCTCCCCAAGGTTGAGTAAACGCGCCCCAATGCTAAACCTACTGTATTCTATTGATGAACCTGGTTTCTAGATTTTACTTTGTAGTAAATTTTACAACATTTAAAGATTTTATTAGCAAAATCACGCTTTCTACTATTATCCCCCATTTTTTCCAATCTGAACACGAGTATATGCGCTCCAATGCTAAAGTGGTAACCAATTCCAAATTTTTACATGTTTTTTTGCAACTAGCACGTTTTTTCACTGATTTATTCTGTGCACTACCAAAATTTCGACAACATCTTGAATAATTCATTGTTTACCTTTGCACCTCCGTCTCGTTTTCCTCGTGGCTACCTGCCCAGCCGGCTCTTTAAAGGTCTAAGTCGTTTTAAAGGTCTAACTCTTTTCCTTTTTTTCTCTGCAAAAGGGCCGTCGCGCGCTCTCATTTCCTCGGCTTCCTCTTTCGAATTTAGGTCGTTTCCGCGTGAAAAGACAAATGTGCAGGAGGTGTTGGGTGCGATAGAGCACAATTACGCCTTTCGTCAGAAGGCAAATGACGCGCCTCAAATGGAAAACATAAAAAGGGCCATTTCGCAGAATACGAAAAGTGGTTTTTTGCAATTTTAGCTTTTTTGGGCCCAGGGAACAATTGAAATACAGGAAATTGGCGAAAACCGGAACAAAATGCGTAAACGCGCTCTAATGCTAATCATATTTAGAAATATTGATTTTTATTTTGAAATCGTAC
>OZ059904.1:30953937-30968937 GCA_964057215.1 Oscheius myriophilus | reverse complement strand
CCAAAAGCGGTTCGTTTCTGCGCCCTAACGTTGCCAAAAGCGGTTCGTTTCTGCGCCCTAACGTTACCATAAGCGGTTCGTTTCTGCGCCCTAACGTTACCAAAAGCGGTTCGTTTCTGCGCCCTAACGTTGCCAAAAGTGGTTCGTTTCTGCGCCCTAACGTTGCCAAAAGCGGTTCGTTTAAGCGCCCTAACGTTACCAAAAGCGGTTCGTTTCTGCGCCCTAACGTTGCCAAAAGCGGTTCGTTTCTGCGCCCTAACGTTGCCAAAAGCGGTTCGTTTCTGCGCCCTAACGTTGCCAAAGCGGTTCGTTTCTGCGCCCTAACGTTACCAAAAGCGGTTCGTTTCTGCGCCCTAACGTTGCCAAAAGCGGTTCATTTCTGCCATCCTTCCGTCTCTCTTGGCCCTCCATCTCCACTACCTTCCACGTGAGGTATTCTGGTTCCTCCGTTGGCCATTTTCCTCGGCCATTCTTCCATCGGCTTTGAGTTGACTGGGCGTCGGCTTCCGGCGCCGCTTGATTGCGCTTCCCTTCGCCCTCGAAACGGCCTCGCTGCACTTGCAAAATGACACTCTGCCGCTTCTCCTCTTTTGTCCGCCTCCTCCTCCAGAATCCCCTTCCCTTTTCATCTTTTATTCGCCCCCGGGGCCTCTTTTCCCTCCAATCGAGTCATAGCATTAGGGTGAATGGCGCTTTTTCTCGGGTCGGGCCCCGGTGAAAGCCCATATTCAGTCAGTCCTACTCTCATGTCGGCTTTAGAGCTTTCCTAAATGCCTTAAGGCGCTTTACCCTAAGGTTTCTAAGGAAATTTAAGGAGACGTGGCTTAAAAAGCCACGCAGACAATTCATTTCGAGCGGCGTAATGTGACATTCGATCCCTCTTGGCGAAGGAACGCGCTTGGAGAACGAAAGGACACCCGGAGGGCGGCGCATTCGAGCACGCCTCAATTCTGAGACACTGTCTCTCAATTTGATTCTCTCTCTCTCTCACTCTCTCTCTTTCTTATTATCTTTCTTTCAATCTCTCTCTCTCTATATTTCTCTATGTCTCTTTTTTTCTGTCTCTCTGTCTCTCTGTCTCTCTGTCTCTCTGTCTTTCCCTTACTGTCATCTTTCTCTTATTGTCTATGTCTCTCTAAAACTGTCTATGCCTCTCTAGCTGACTTTGTATCTCTAGCTGTCTCTGTCATTCTCTAACTGTCTTGGTCTCTCTCTCTATCTTTATCTCTATCTATCTCTCTCTATTTCTCTCTTTAACTGTATCTGTTTCTCTCTAACTGTCTCTGTCTCTCTCTCTCTCTAACTGTCTCTGTCTCTCTCTAACTCTGTCTCCCTTCGTCACACACACACACACACGCACACACACACACACACACTCTCTCTCTCTCATCTCTATCTTTCACTCTCTAAAAGTCGTTGTATATTTAACTGTCTCTCTCTCTAGCTGTCTCTGTCTTTTTCTCTTTAACCGTCTCTGTCTCTCTATCTCTAATTGTCTCTGTCTCTCTCTCTCTAACTGTCTATGCATCTCTCTAACTGCCCCTCTGTCTTTTTCTCTTTAACCGTCTCTATGTCTCTCTGTCTCTGTCTCTCTGTGTCTCTCTCCCTCTCTCCCTCTCTCTCTCTCTCTCTCTCTCTCTCTCTCTCTCGAACCGTCTCTGTTTCTGAATCTCTCTCTAAATGTCTCTGTTTCTCTCTAACGGTCTCTGTCTCTCTCTTTCTTTCTCTGTCTCTCTCTGTCTCTCTCTCTCTCTCTCTCTCTCTCTAAGTGTATCTGCCTCTGTCTCTGCCTCTCCAGCTGTCTTTTTATCTCTAACTGTCTCTCTGTCTAACTGTCTCTCTCCCTCTCTCCATTTCTATTTATATCTCTTTTGAATGTTCCTTGCAACTCCGCCCAAACGAGAAAGTAGCCGTTTCGCAACCAAATATCCTGCAGGAACGTCATTAGCACACTCTTCGGCCATTGGCAAAACCCGCCGTGCACCAACTAAACAACTTTTATTTAGCCAAGTCTTACTCTCTTATTTTTTTATTCTTTTTTTAGTGTGTAACAAAAATTAACAAATTGAAGAGCTTTTTCACTTTCAAGAGTCCTTCTCGAATGACAGCCTCGTCTTCAAATTGAAGTGTTTTCGGTGGAACACTAGCCCTTGTCCTTGCTAGATTTGCTTTATATTTTTCGGCTTCTACGCTTGTCTGAGTATCACAAGAGTGGAAAATTTTTTTATCAATTGATTTTATTGATTTGAAATCAATTTCGCAACAATTGTTTTAATTATCGCCCCTTTGTACCTGAAAGAGCGCCCCAATCGCAACACACGCAACGCGACCGCGCGTTACCGCCTGAAAATCTATCAATTTAAAAAAATTATCTTTTATGATTAAAATCCTTTAAAAGTAAATTTTACATTAAACTTAAATAATATAATCCCGGAATAATGTACGTAATCAAAAATGGGCGCAATTTGGTAGCCTGCTTTTTGTGATTTCGTGCTGGGACCCAAAAAAAAAAGTATTTTTCTTGCTTAAAGTGCCTCGAGGCTTTCTGAGTTGTCAGATCTTGCTTTATTAAGTTTAAAAGTTTAGAAAAAAATGTATTTTATAATTTAGTTATTTGGTATTAGCACTTGTAATCAGAAACGCGCGCCAATCGCAACGCACGCCGCTCGACCGCCCGCGTCACCTGGCAGTTTCATACACATGTTTTTAAAATTTCTAATCCTAATTTTTACAAATGAATTCATTAAATTAATCATTTCATGAAAGTTATGAACTTTTTATCAATTTTACAAAAGAGTTTTTGAAATATCGGCAGTTTTAATGTTAAAAAAATTACTAAAATTGTCCTTTAAAAACATGTTTATTGTCACATTGTGCAGAATTCGTTTTTAGACCCATAGTACACCCCGTGCTCCCGTTTGTCTCAAGAGTGTCGAATTTCCAAATTCTGTTTTTGCTGACAATTCCCACGCAGCTAAAATGCACTGCGGGCTGGTATGGAATATCTAAGCGGCTGGCAGCAGCGGAAAAGCTACTGCCAGCCAACTGGCTACAGCCAGCCGAAGTGCCACCCAGCTGGCAGGAATATCCAATGCGGCTGACAACAGCAAAAATCTCTTGCCAGCCGACTGACTACAACCAAACGAAGTACCACCCGCCTGGTAGGGAATAAGTGCCACCCGGCTTGCATGAAAAATCTACAGCGGCTGGCAGCAGCAGAACATTTCCTGCCAGCCGACTGGTTACAGCCAGCCGAAGTGCCACCCGGCTGGTAGGGAAGAGTGCCACCCAGCTGGAATGGAATATTCAAGGCGGTTGGCAGCAACGGAATATCTCCCGCCAGCCGACTTGTAACCCGGCTGGCAGCAGTGGAAAATCTCCTGCCAGTCGAAGTGTCATCCGGCTGACACTAAAGGCGGCTGGCAGTAGTATAAAATCTGATGTCAGCCGACTGACAAAAGCCAGCCGAATTGCCGCTCGGCTGGCAGCAAAGAAAAATTTCCTGCCAGCCGTCTGGCTACAAACAGTCGTGACACCCGGCTGGCAGAGAATAAGTTCCACCTGGCTGTCAGGAAAGAAATGACACCCGGCTGACAGGTAAAATGTGCCACCTAGCGGTCAGGGAATAAGTACCACCCGACTGGCAGAGAACCTGTGCCATCTGGCTGGTAGGGAATAAGTGCCACCCAGCTGCCATGAAAAATCCAAGACGGTTGGCAGCAACGGAAAATCGCCACCCGGCTGGCCGGAAACACCCAAAAAACTCTTAATTCACACTAACTCCCCTCTCTCCAATGCATCATCGATTAAACACCGGGCTGCAACCACACAAAACGCCTTGTTCTCACCTGACCGCCCTTCCTACCACCCGACTGCCCCCATCTCTATTTTTGCTAGTTTTTGGCCGATGCACTTTGAATTCGACGCGCGAATAACAACTACGTCAGATTTATTTCAAGAAATTCGACAATTAGAAGTGGGAATTCTATTTGAAAACTGAAACTTCGCACTTTTCGGCTAAAAGGCCGCCGATCGTCGCCTAATCTTGTTTTTGTCGCGGCCCAGATGTGCCATCTGGTGGGCATTCTTTGTTTGATCAACACTTCCTCGAAAACTCATTTCTGATTCTTCTGGGATCTCAGATGAGGCGCTTTTGCCTCTCTCTCTCTCTCTCTCTCTCTCTCTCTCTCTCTCTCTCTCTCTATCTCTCTCACTCCCTCTCCTTTTCCTTCTTTCTCTCTCTCTCACACACGCACTCACACACACACCCCTCTCTTTTTGTCTCTCTCCAAATCTCTGTTTCTCTGTGCCGCTCTCAATCTCTGTGCCTCCGTGTGTCTCTGCGCCTCTCTCTCTCTCTCTCTCTCTCTCTCTCTCTCTCTCTCTCTCTCTTACCCCCTCTCCTTTTCCTTCTCTCTCTCACACACTCACACACACACACCCCTATCTTTTTGTCTCTTTCCAAATCTCTGTTTCTCTGTGCCGCTTTCAATCTCTGTGCCTCCGTGTGTCTGTGCACCTCTCTCTCTCTCTCTCTCTCTCTCTCTCTCTCTCTCTCTCTCTCTCTCTCTCTCTCTCTCTCTCTCTTCTGTATTTCTACCACTACTCAGATTTACGGTAGCCGTTACTGTAGCACATGACTTACTCTAGTTCTTCCCTTTTGAACCTCCCCTGTTTACTATATTTGCAAATATCTTGATTTTAGTCGGTACTGCAATTTAATTTTTTTGTTACATTTTTGATTACGGTAACAGGGGTTTACTGTAGCAAAATTAGAGCAGTTAGATATAGTCCTTCTGAAGTTTCATAAATACTGTTGACAGCTTACATTACTTTTGTATTTTTTAGTAACTGCAGAGCTTAGTACTGTAATTACCCTGCTATTCGGGTTACGGTCGTTTTTTGTATGCAGCGCAGGTTAAGTTACTGTAGTACTACTGTAACGTCGTGGGGGCACTGTACATTGATGTGTATGGCTTATGAACTCAGTTTTGAAAAACTTTCTAAAAGACTGTATACTGTGCAGTTGCATTATTCTGCCTGGGTTCGGATTACTGTAGTTACCACTAGTGCACAAAATATAGATTTAAAATTCGATTTTTCTTGTTCCAATTTTCAATTTCAACGTTAAACGTTGCCACGCTACCGTTGCTAATGCTAACGCCGCCACGAATCCGTTCACTTACGCCGAATTCGTCATCCGCAGTCTTTCTTACTCTCTCTCTCTCTCTCTCTCTCTCTCTCTCTCTCTCTCTTTTTACTTTATCTCTCTATCTGTCTGCCTCTGTCTCTATTTCGCTCTACCTCTCTGTTCCTATCTCTCTCTCTCTCTCTCTCTCTCTCTCTCTCTCTCTCTCTCTCTTTCTCTCTAAAACACAGAGAGAACTTCCAACGACCAATACTCATACTCAAACCGATGCACCATGTCGCCTCCCAGTTTGCCTCCTCAGCTCTCATCTCCCTCTCTCTCCGTCTCTCTCTCCCTCTTTGTTTCTCTCTTTCTCTCTGTCCCTCTGTCTTTTCCCCTCTCCACATTATCCTCTAATTTTCTTTTCTCCCTAAGATAGAGAGGGAACTTCCAAATACACATACCCAAACCGATGCACCATGTCGCTTCTCAGTCTGTCTCCGCCTCTCTCTCTCTTCCTCTCCCTCTCTCTCTCTTTCTCTTTCTCTTTACTTTATCTCTCTATCTCTCTGCCTCTCTCTATTTCCCTCTACCTCTCTGTTCCTCTCTGTCTGAAACAGAAAGAGAACTTTCAACCACCAATCCTCATGGTCAAACCGATGCACCACTCCCAGTTTGCATTCTCAGTTTCCGGGTCCCTCTCTCTCTTTTCTCTCTCTCCGTCTCTCTGTCTCTCCCCTCTCCACATTCTCCTCTATTTCCCTTGTCTCTTTAATTTCCTTAAAATGGAGAGGGAACATCTAACGACATATACTCATACTCAAACCGGTGAACCATGTCGCCTCCCAGTTTGCATCCTCGGCGCTCATCTCTCTCTATTTCTCTCTCTCCCTCTCTCGCTCTCTCTCTCTCTCTATCTCTCTCTCTCTAATGCTCCTCTCTCAGAATGCCCTTCACCTAAAGATGATGCTAAAATCGCGTAGTCTATCCCTAAATTCTCCGCCAACAGGGCGCATCTTCTCATCAAGCAGCTTCGATGAAGTGCTAGAGTACATGTAAGTAAAAATCAAGTTAAAATCGATATTCAATTAACTATCTATTAATATTTTGTATTTCAGCCACGCTTCGAGGACTTCACATTGGGAGCCCCCATGGGCGTCTTGGAGATGCAGGCTCGGATTGCCCTATGGTTGGGAACAAGCCCGGGATCAACAGGGACATCCTTACTTTATTGAGTTAGTTTTACAACTGTTTTTACAAAATGTAAACATTAATACTATTTAAATTATGTATTTCAGTCATATAAATCGTCAGACCACCTACGCCGACCCGAGGAAAAGCACAGCTCCCGCTGGAAAACGAACAGTCAAAGTCAGACGGAAACAGGACATTGGGTTTGGTTTTGTAGCGGCTGGGCAACAACCTACCGTAATTCAATTTGTGTCTCCTGGTGAGAGGGGTACTGTATTTTTTACTGTATTTGGTTTAGAAGGACCGTCGGATGGATTACTGTATGCTAATGATCAGATACTCAGTGTAGATGGGGAGGAGGTGTCTGATTTGACGAAAGAGGAAGTGGTGGAGCGGGTGAGATCGGCTTCTGATGAGGTGGAATTGACGGTGGAGCAACTGCCGCAAAAGGAACCGGTGGGGGAGAGAGAGAGAGAGAGAGAGAGAGAGAGAGAGAGAGAGAGAGAGAGATGGAGAGATGGAGAGATGAAGTTGCCTTCCCAGATGCGTTGAACTGGTTAGGCTGCAGCGCGCGAATCTCTCGCTGAGAGACTCAGACGACGAGCGCACCATGCAGTCGCAGGCTAAAGTTACCAAAAGCAGCCTGTTACTGCGGCCGAACGTTACCAAAAGCGGTCTGTTTCTGCGACCTAACGATGCTGAAAACGGTAAATTTCTGCGGAATATGGTTACCCAAAGCGGCCAGTTTCTGCGACCTAAAGTTACCAGAAAAAAGTCCGTTTCTGCGGCCTAACGTTGCCGAAAGCGGTCCGTTTTTGCTGCCTAACGTTACCAAAAGCGGTGCATTTCTGCGGCCTAACGTTACCAAACACGATCCATTTCTGCGGCCTAACGTTACCAAAAGCGGCCCGTTTCTGGGGCCTATGGTTACCAAAAGCAGCCAGTTTTAGCGGCCTAACGTTACCAACAGCGGCCCGTTTCTGGGGCATATGGTTACCCAAAGCAGCCAGTTTCTGCGGCCTAACGTTACCAAAAGCGGCCCGTTTCTGGGGCCTATGGTTACCCAAAGCAGCCAGTTTCTACGGCCTAACGTTACCAAAAGCGGCCCGTTTCTGCGGCCTATGGTTACCCAAAGCAGCCAGTTCTTGCGGCCTAACGTAGCTGAAAGCGGTCAAGCGGTCCGTTAACCCTCAAAAACTGCTTGCTTGACCATTGTCAAAAATTTGTGCAAAGAAGATATCTTTGCCATCGAATTCTAAGCGTTATTTGGAGTTGGATAAATTTAAAAAAAATGGGAAATTTCGAAGAATATTTTTGTTAACAATTCACTTAAATGTGCAAAAAACAGCCCAAAATAGCCGAAAAATGGGGTATAATTGGATTTTAGCGGTAGCTGCGTTACGATTTTTCAGACGCGATTTATGAGTTTCTTCATCTAATTGGGCTATACCAGATCATTTTTTCATGCTGATTTCAAAAATGACACTGAAAATGCGTCAAAATCAAGCAGTAACTTATAAAACAACTGGTTTTCAGCAGAAAGCAATAAATGGACGTTTAACGCGTGGTGATGCGTTCGCGTCGTGTCGCGGAGCGGTGCGGAAAGACTGAGGGCTTAGAAATATGTATACAGAGAGAGAGAGAGAGAGAGAGAGAGAGAAAGATAGAGAGAGAGATAGAGAGAGACAGAGAGACAAAAAAAGAGACATAACGAAACCTCTCTTTTCAGAGAACTCCCCGACGAAACTACAAAGTACGATTCACGGACCGCGTAATAGTCGCCAATCAAAATGGCGAATCGTCCGATTTCCCTCCAGCCATTCCAAATGTATTGCGGGTTTATCTAGAAAACGGGCAGACCAGGTCTTTCAAGTACGATGATCAAACTACGGTTAAAGTGAGTTGAAACTTCAAATTTGTCAAAACTCCATTCATTTTTCAGGAAATTGTTAGTGCATTAATGGCGAAATTGCAAATGGTTAGGGAGAGATTTTTCGCGTTGGCTGTGGAGTACTCCCTCGGTGCGAGGACGAGCCGAGTGAGCCTACTGAGGCAGGAGACGAAAATAGTGGATGTGAGGGAAAGAGACAATTTTTGTTCAAAAGAGACTTTTAGGTGCTAGCGATGCCCAATGCTGCTCATTTTCGATGTGTGCTAAGATTTGCCTTTATTTCGAAAGAGGTGGGTTTAGGAGAGAGAGAGAGAGAGAGAGAGAGAGAGAGAGAGAATACAAGAAAGGGAGACTTTTCAGATTCCCTCAATTTTGGAGGAGGATAGGAACGCTTTTGAGTACTTTTACCAACAATGTGTTAATGACGTCGTGAGAGGAAGGTTCGCTTATGAAATGAGGTAAAGAGATGAAAATGTCTCTTTTATGCCTCTTTTTCAGATATGAGGCCTGTGTCCGCCTCGCAGCTCTTCAGATGCAGCAAGTGGCCTTGGAGTCATCTGTGGCCAAGGAGGGGAGGGTCTCGGTTTCAAGAATGGAGTGAGTTTGAGAGAGAGAGGAGAGAGGGAGGAGAAGGGGTGAGTAGGTGAGAAGGTGAGGAAGTGAGGAGGTGAGGAGGTGAGGAGGTGAGGAGGTGAGGAGGTGAGGAGGTGAGGAGGTGAGGAGGTGAGGAGGTGAGGAGGTGAGGAGGTGAGGAGGTGAGGAGGTGAGGAGGTGAGGAGGTGAGGAGGTGAGGAGGTGAGGAGGTGAGGAGGTGAGGAGGTGAGGAGGTGAGGAGGTGAGGAGGTGAGGAGGTGAGGAGGTGAGGTGAGGAGGTGAGGAGGTGAGGAGGTGAGGAGGTGAGGAGGTGAGGAGGTGAGGAGGTGAGGAGGTGAGGAGGTGAGGAGGTGAGGAGGTGAGGAGGTGAGGAGGTGAGGAGGTGAGGAGGTGAGGAGGTGAGGAGGTGAGGAGGTGAGGAGGTGAGAAGGTGAGAAGGTGAGGAGGTAAGGAGGTGAGGAGGTGAGGTGAGATTTCATGTGAGGAGACATAAGATGCCTCTTTTCAGAAAAGAGTACGGTCTCGACATCTTCCTCCCAGCTATTCTACTAGACAACGTAAAAAGGAAAGAAATAAGGAAGCACCTCCGCTTCTACCT
The DNA here is from genome assembly GCA_964057215.1 of Oscheius myriophilus. Classification (NCBI taxonomy): domain Eukaryota; kingdom Metazoa; phylum Nematoda; class Chromadorea; order Rhabditida; family Rhabditidae; genus Oscheius; species Oscheius myriophilus. The sequence goes on along the minus strand of OZ059904.1, from coordinate 30,959,535 downwards.
CAAAAAAGACGACGTAAAAGCCAGTGACTACGGTAGCAATGGAAAAACAGACCGTAAGCTTAAGTACAAATCCCTTAACCTTAAATACTTAAGTTCTTCCCTGCACTTCTGATGAAATCGGCCTCCTAGTGAGGCTAAAATACCTTCACATCGTCTCCCATCTCCCCTCTTTCGGAGGCAGAGGCTTTTCCGTAACCTTCAAGGAGAGTCAAATTGATATGATAATGCAGGTAGGTTACTGTAATGGGATACTGTAACTGAATTTTCTTAGATTGATCCTCGGAACGGGCTTCTGGTGAGACATCCTGGAAAAACTGGCCAACCTGCGATATCGATTGGTTTTGACCTCATTGGGAGGGTTGTTGTGAGGACGGAGACGGAGGTTACCTCAGTTGTCAGTATAAGATTGGCGGCAAATGAGGCACAGGTTGGTGAAAACCTTATTTTGCCTTGCCTTGCCTTACCTTAACCTACCATACCTTAACCCACCTTACCTTAACCTACCTTACCTTAACCTACCATACCTTAACCTACCTTACCTTAACATACGTTATCTTAACCTACCTTAACCTTAACCATGACCTTAAAGGGGCCGTAAGGGGCCTTTTCAGATTGGAAATGAACCGTATGCAAATTGGCCCATTTCAATTGAAATCATTTTCCCGAACACCGCTCCAGACAACGGCCGTGCGCAAAATGCTTGCCAAGTCTTCATTAGCATACGATTCTGAAAAGGCCCCTTACGAGCCCTTTAACAATGACCTTAATCTTAACCATAACCTTAACCTTAACCTTAACCTTAATCTTAACCTTAAACTTAACCTTAACCTTAACCTTAACCTTAACCTTAACCTTAACCTTAACCTTAACCTTAACCTTAACCTTAACCTTAACCTTAACCTTAACCTTAACCTTAACCTTAACCTTAACCTTAACCTTAACCTTAACCTTAACCTTAACCTTAACCTTAACCTTAACCTTAATCTTAACCTTAAATTTAACCTTAACCTTAACCTTAATCTTAACCTTAACCTTAACCTTAACCTTAACCTTAACCTTAACCTTAACCTTAACCTTAACCTTAACCTTAACCTTAACCTTAACATTAACCTTAACATTAACCTTAACCTTAACCTTAACCTTAACCTTAACCTTAACCTTAACCTTAACCTTAACCTTAACCTTAACCTTAACCTTAACCTTAACCTTAACCTTAACCTTAACCTTAACCTTAACCTTAACCTTAACCTTAACCTTAACCTTAACCTTAACCTTAACCTTAACCTTAACCTTAACCTTAAACTTAAACTTAACCTTAAACTTAAACTTAACCTTAAACTTAACCTAAACCTCACCTTGACCTACCTTACCTTAACCTACCTCACCTTAACCTACCTTACCTTGCAATACCTTAAAATACCTTACCTTAACTTTTAGGGCCTGGAATTCATCGTCGAAAGAGACGACGTCGACGATCTCCTAAGTTTTCTCTGTGGTTATCACGAAGTTCAACAAGGCTCCCGTTTGTCTTGTGACGTCATCCTACGCTCTTCTTCCCCTCCAGCCAGGCCTAACTCCCGTAAGTCCCTTAACTAAGGCCTTAATCGTAAACCTTAACTTCAGCTCCACCTTACTCAGCCGTCCATACAGTAGTCTCATCGGGATGGAATTACTCAGCTGAAAACACCAGCCCCACTAAGACTTTGGATCTAACTGAGGATCCTCCCCTCTATGAGTTGGCTAACACATTTGACGATGCGGAAGAAGATGGATTTAAGCAATTGAGGTTGAAAAGTTTAGATTTGAAAAATCAACGTTTTCAGCTTAAAAGAGATCAAAATGAACGGAGATGCTAAGCAAAAGTTGAAAGCGAAGGACTCTCTTTTGATCAAGAATTGCAGGGATTTGCATTTTAAGGAGATGGCTAGTCCAATTTTGAGACGGTGAGTACTCCTCACAACTTCATGTTCTCACGTTCTCACATCCTCACATTCTCACGTTTTAGCGTCATTATGTTCTCATGTCCTTATGCGATCACATCTTCACGTCAGCATATCCTCACAACCTCACATTCTCATGTTCTTATGTCCTCACATGCTCACGTTCTCACATCCTCACAACATCACATTTTTGCGTTTTCACATTCTCCTATCCTCACATTCTCTTGTTCTCGCGTCCTCACGTTTTCACGTCCTCACGTCCTCACGTGATCACGTCTACACGTTCTTACGTCTTACGTCCTCACATTCTCTTGTTCTCACGTCCTCACTTCCTCACGTCCTCATGTCGTCACGTCCTCCCGTTCTCAAGTTCTTCCATCCTCACATTCTCACATTCTTTTTTTCTTACATTCTCACATTCTCACGTTCTTATGTCCTCACGGCTTCGCGCTTTTCCGTCCTCACGTCCTCACATTCTCCCATCCTCACATTCTCACATTTTCTTATCCTCACGTCCTCACGTCCTCGTGTCTTCCCATTATCACATTCACCTATCCTCACATTCTCATTCTCCAATTCTCACGTCTTTAGGCCCCCCTCCTCACTTCCTCACGTCTTCACGTTCATACGACCTCGCGTACTCACAGTTTCATAGCGTCAACCTCTCTCACGTCCTCACGTCCTTACGCCCTCATGTTCGCACGTCCTCACATTCTCACGTTCTCACATTCTCACATCCTCACATTTTCACATCCACTTATCCTCAGATTCTCACATTCTCCTATCCTCACACCCTCAAATCCTCTTATCATCACGTCCTCTGTTCTCACATCCCCACTTTCTCACGTCCTCACATTCTCACAACCTCACGTCCTTACGTCCTCACGTTTTCACGTTTGTGTGTCCTCAAGTCTTCACGTTATCACGTTCTCATGCCTTCACGTTCTCACATTCTCATATTCTCACATCCTCACAATATCACATCCTCACGCTCACGTCCTCGCATTGTCACGTCCTCACGTTCTAACACTCTCCTATCCTCACGTTCTCACATATTCACGTTTTCCCATCCTCAAATTCTCTTATACACACGTTCTCAAGTCCTCACTTCCTCACGTCCTCCCGCCCTCCCGTTCTCACGTCCTCACATCTTCACCTCCTTAACTAACAAAACAATTTCAGCCCTTCCAATCCAACCGGCTGCAAAATGGAAATAGTTTCTGACTCATCCGACACCGAAGACTCCTCTTTCAGTTCTCCAATGAGAAGTCCTGGTCACTCAGCCCGATCCGATGATACAGAGTGAGTAAAAAATACTTTTCCTCATGGAAATCTGTTTCAGAAGTGAGTTGGCCGGTTCTTCCGAGCTCCTAGTGCCCGAGTGCAACGGTCGCCGCGCGTCAATCGAGACTCTCATCCAAACGGCTCCGTCTCAATTTGTAATTTTCTATTTTAACTTTGTAGCATAGAGGTTTTCTAGGCTTCAAATCTCGAAACTTTGATTCTGATGTTCCCGGACAATCCGATGGAGAGTTCTATTACGACGGCGACGCCTCTGGACGAACAGAAGACGATAATTAGCAACGGGTACCAAAACGGACACAAGAGGATGTCTCTAAAGGGGTACCTCGAAGGAGAAGATGCCCTGAGGCTTATTGACGATTGATTTTTGGATAGATGTTACAGAAATGAACAGATTTTATTGATTTGTGGAGTTTTGGGGGCCAAACGGCGTTTAAGGCTACGGCTGTGGCCTATCATAATCTATGACCTACCTCCTGTGGCCTAGCATCAGCTATGACCTACCTACTGTGGCCTATCGTAGGATATGACCTACCTCCTGTGGTCAATTATATGCTTTGACCCACCTCCTGTGGCCTAGCATAAGCTATGACCTACCTACTGTGGCCTATCGTAGGATATGACCTACCTCCTGTAGCCAATTATATGCTTTGACCCACCTCCTGTGGCCTAGCATAAGCTATGACCTACCTACTGTGACCTATCGTAGGATATGACCTACCTCCTGTGGCCAATTATAAGCTTTGACCTACCTCCTGTGGCCTAGCATCAGCTATGATCTACCCCCTGTGGCCAATTATAAGCTTTGACCTACCTCCTGTGGCCTATCGAAAGCTATGATCTACCTCCTGTGGTCTATCATAATTCATGACCTACCTCCTGTGGCCTATCATTACCTATAACCTACCTCCTGTGGCCTTTCATTAGTTTTGACCTACCTCCTGTGGCCTTGCATAAGCTATGACCTACCTCCTGTGGCTTTTAATAAGCTATAACCTACCTCCTGTGGCCTTTCTTAAACTATGACCTACCTCCTGTGGTTTTTTTAAGCTATGACCTACCTCCTGTGGATTAGCATCAGCGATTACCTACCTCCTGTGGCCAATTATCAGCTTTGACCTACCTTCTGTGGCATTTCATCAATTGTGCCCTACCTCCTGTTTCCAATTATCAACTTTGACCTACCTCATGAGGCCTAGTATCAGCTATGACCTACCTCCTGTTGCCTAGTATCAGCAATGACCTACCTCGTGTGGCCTTTCAAAAGCTATGATCTACCTCCTGTGGCCTAACGAAAGTTATAACCTACCTCCTATGGCTTTTCATAAGCTTCGACCTACCTGCTGCGGCTGTTCATAACCTATGAACTACCTCCTGTGGCTTATCATTGGCTATGACCTACCTTCTGTGGCCTATTATAAGTCATGACCTACCTACCGTGACCAATTATAAGCTTTGCCCTTCCTCCGTTGCCTATCATGACCTATGACCTTCCTCCTGTGGCCTTTCATCAGTTTTGACCTACCTCCTGTGGCTTTTCATAAGCTTTGATCTACCTCATGTGGCCTATCGAAAGCTATGACCTACCTCCTGTGGCCTAGTATCCGCTATGACCTTCTCTCTCTCTCTCTCTCTCTCTCTCTCTCTCTCTCTCTCTCTCTCTCTCTCTCTCTCTCTCTCTCACTCTCACTCTCACTCTCTCTCTCTCTCTCTCTCTCTCTCTCTCTCTCTCTCTGTCTCTGTCTCTGTCTCTGTCTCTGTCTCTGTCTCTGTCTCTGTCTCTGTCTCTGTCTCTGTCTCTGTCTCTGTCTCTGTCTCTGTCTCTGTCTCTGTCTCTGTCTCTGTCTCTGTCTCTGTCTCTGTCTCTGTCTCTGTCTCTGTCTCTGTCTCTGTCTCTCTCTATTTATCGGTCTATATATACAACGTTTATATGTTTTCCTCGCTGTGTTTGTTGTCACTGCGCACGATAGTCGACCACGTGACTGGCTTCCGACGCCTGCAGCCTGCCATCGAGGTAAAGAGTGTGAACGATTCCAACCTTCTTTCGACCACTGCTTACCTGAAAGAAAGATAAGCTTAGAGAGAGAGAGAGAGAGAGAGAGAGAGAGAGAGAGAGAGAGACTCACCGATCGGATCTTACAAGGGTGGCCCATGCACTCGAAATGAGTTTCTGTTCCGTCTTCGACAAACTCTCCCGCTGTTGTGATCTTGGAGCCGTTTACCCAAACTTCCATGCTCTCTTTGTCTGAAATGCCTCCTTCTTTGTCTCTCTCACACACTCACACTCACACTCACACTCACACTCACACTCACACTCACACTCACACTCACACTCACACTCACACTCACACTCACA
>OZ059904.1:30901437-30951437 GCA_964057215.1 Oscheius myriophilus | reverse complement strand
GAGTTCACAGTCGAAGAGGAACTGGAATATGGAATATCTCACTCACCTCACCTCACCTCACCTCACCTCACCTCACCTCACCTCTTTTCTCTCTCTCTCTCTCTCTCTCTCTCTCTCTCTCTCTCTCTCTTACCTTCATACACCGTTCATGATCAAACTGTCTCCTAAACGGGTCGCATATCACCTCCGCCAGGTTAAACATATGGAAGCACCTAAAATTTTCCAAATGTCTCATTTTCTCTCTCTCTCTCTCTGTCTCTCTGTCTCTCTGTCTCTCTGTCTCTCTGTCTCTCTGTCTCTCTGTCTCTCTGTCTCTTACCTGTAGTGCACTTTCACCGTATCCTGCATCAAAGTCACCAACTCACTAGCCTTTTCTCTTCTAGCTTTCTGATTGCAAAATAGCTCATATCTTTGGCACCATCTGGCCGTTTCAAATCCAAATCTACAAAACTTTCAAATTTTAAGGAATGTCCCTACCTCCTCCATATACATTCATAAGGTTCACATGAACAACTAAGGTCGTAGTGACAAGATTTGCAAGATTGACGCTTATTCAGAGTACAGAATCGTTTATACTGTTTCTTCTCCTTTTTACACCATGATTCCGCTGGGTAGTTCACTTTCGAGCATTTTCCCTGAAATAGAGCCGGCTTGGGGGGGGGGGGGGCGGTAATCAAGGCGGCGCGGCATGGTGCGCCGCCGCGCATCACTGGTGTAGTGGTTAGCATTGATGTCTGGCGCCCATACTTCCCGGGTTCGAGTCCCGGGTGAGGGAATCTTTTTGCTTTTTTGATATTTAGTACCATAAGTGTGTTTTTAATAAGAAAACTAACTTTAAATGCTAGGCAGAAAGGAACAAGTTGGAGGGGAGGCGTGTCATCGGCACAGGCGAGCGCGTACGCGTCCAATTGCCCAAAACAGAGTCTGTCCTGTTGGAGACCAGATCTATAAATGATTTTTAATTAGGGTAATTAACGATTAATTACCTAGGGTAGCAGAAAAAGTTCAAATCCTTTGGAAATCGATTGGGAATCACTAGAATCTCCTTTTCGAATGGTTTCTCTTCGGTGCCTTCGTCAAATTCTTCGGGGAGGGTTAGGGCATCAGAGGAGATTTTTTGAGAGGAGGTGAAGGAATTGAGGAGGAGAAGGGGTAGAATGAGGATTAACGTTTGAAGCGACATCCGGGGATGCGCGTGGTGAGATAAGCCAGTTCTCGACGGGAAATAGCGCACCTTCCTTGTTCTTTCAACGTTCAAGGAAAGAGAAAGTGAAGAGTGAGAGAGAGAGAGAGAGAGAGAGAGAGAGAGAGGACCGAATTGCGTAAGTACCGCAATTACATCATGTTCACCTATGAATCTGACTGGGTGGTCCAAAGTAAACGGGCCGTCCAGGGCCGGGCCGACCAAAATTTTCCAATTGGTCCGGCCCGTGAGAACCACGACGTATAGCTGTCGCCAAACCGAAATCTTATGCTAATTGATTTTGACTATTTGACTAATTGACTAATTGATGACTAATTGATTGGCATGATTCCAATTTGGCGACAGCTATAACTAGGGACCGTAGACCAAATTTTAAAAAATAGGTTTTTTTTAATTTCGATATAACGCAAGATAAGTTCATAACTTAAACTTTTTCTTTTTAAATTTGAAATTTCATCCAAAACGAAGCGAGATATTCCACTTTGAATGCCCGAGGCTCTGCTAAACAACGGACACACTTTCTGCCTGAATGCGGAATCCCTCTGTGTGAGAGAATTTACATGTATATATGTTTTAAAATGGTTTTCCATATTTTTCTCGTATTTTTGATACCAAAATTATCTCAGAAATAATAAAAATACAGGTTAAAATGGCCATTTTCAAAAGGGCTCTGGATACGGTATTTGGCAATAGAGCGCGGATAGTCGCCGATTTTGTATAAACTTGTATATTTAAAATTAATTTGCGAGCGACTGCAAAAATGAATTTTTCTGTATTCCTATTTAAAATAAAGCAAAAAATCCAAATTATCGGAAAATATAATGATATTGAGTGCTACGCATCTGTATCTCACAAAAGCGACCAAATTGCAAAAATGCATACAAAGTAGTGGTTGAATACGAACGTATGAGCATCTTAACGGTTCTTTTTTAGAGTTTAATGTTTCAAAACAATGAAAACACTTCAGAGAACTGAAAGAAAAACAAAAATATGCTATGTATGTCTCCATACTTGAATAGAAGCGGTATAAACAACAAAATCGGTTGTAATTTTTTTTGTGCAAGAATGAATTTTTGATTTTATTTTTTATTTAGTTAATATGGTTGTACTTTGAAGAAAAGGGCTTTGAGAATCCATGCTATTGATATGGCTCGTGAGTAATGGTCAAAAATCTCCAAAAACAGCGATTTTCGGCAAGATGCAGTCGACAATTTGTCAAAAGAGCACTTCCATTGGCTTTCTCATGCAATTTTACCCCATATTCTTTGCTTAGATGGTCGAAAAGAAGAAAAATGCGCGCGCAGGCATTGAAAACCATATTTTCTTCACGGCTCTTCTGGACGGGAAGAAGGCGGTAATGGAAACGTCGGCCGAGCCGCGACGCAGCCGCCGCGCGGCTCAAAAACAATTGAAATCGCAAAAATGGACGGCTTTTTCTTTATTTCCCGGTTAAAACAAGTCTAATATAGCAAATAAAAGTGGCATAAAGTGAAAACCCGAGTAATAAATTCATTTTTTGAGAAAAATCGAATGAAATCACGATATTTGTAGGGTTTGAAAAGTTCCACCATTGCTTTTGCTTTGAAAAGAGCACACATGCTTTAAAAGTGTTAATACATACCAAAGAAAATGTAAACACAAGGATCAGTGCCATTATAACCTAAATGGGGTCCCTTGGGTAAGAAAAAGACCTTATTTATCTAATTTTTCGCTTTTTTGCGGTATATTTCGTTAAAATTACGACTCTGATTTAATTTTCTTAATGAAATACCAATAAATGTGGCAAAATATTTAAAAAAAAATACACAATTTACAACAATCAACTTTCCCATGTTGACAGCAACATATTGAACGACCGTAATCCCCGCAGGGAAAAATTTTGAATTCCCGCCAATGGTCCGTGGCCGGTACGCAATGACGGGGAACTTCCCAAATTGCGTAAAGCAGAAAGGACGTGTCTTACCATTTCGGATTGCCCCGCCGCGGCCACCTCTGCGGTGCCTAGCTATAACCAATCGAAATGGTCGTGAAACTGAAAACGATATGCTAATTTACACTTCCACGTCACGAATCACGCCAAAACACACCCTCCCTCCTTTCCCTCCACTTCATTCATTCTCTCCGTCTGCTCCACCGCCGGCGGTCTTCTCTTCCTCTTCTCCGATGAGTGCCTCCAACAGCCGTGACCAAACCGCCCTGGCCCTTTTGGAGACCAAACTCAAGCGAAACGATGAGACCCACAAGCGATTGGACACGTTGAATCTGCAGCTGGATGGATTGAGGAAGGACGCGAGTACCGCTGGAGAACATGTCTTCTACCAGTTGGACAGGATTCAGAAGGCTTGCGAGAGGGGCACCCTGCGACTTCTGCGAAGAAGTTCGTCTTCGACGCCACCCTTCCTTCCAGCAGCTCTATCAGCCGCTATGGCGATGCGATCTACAAGGTGAACTTGTGTTTGAAGCTGTTTGAATCAAGGCTTCAGAAGCTTCCTCTGGCCGTGCAGAAGGACGACGATTTCTACGAGTGTGCCGACGTGTCGAAGGCAGTGAAGGTGCAGAAGGACAGGCTCCGCGTGGCGGCCGATGCCCTGGAGGCATTGGGGGATAACCCCGTGCTGCAGAAGGGAGGACTCAACGACCAGGCGATGGAGTTGAGGGAGGAGCTGAGGCGACTCCACCGCAAAATTTCGAAGAAGACGAGCGGACTCCACAAGAAGGGCCACATGTGCATCGCCTGTGGCAAGTGCTGATTGGAAGGAACGGGAACGACATACGTTCTAAATAAATAACGTTCTAGTCGAGTTTTTGTTGATTTTTGTTCTCTCTCTCTCTTTTTTCCTTTTCTTTACCTCTCTATCCGTCTTCGTCTCTAACGTTTTTTTTTATTTTCACTGCCTCCGTTCCTCCGTTTCCCTGCGTCTCTGACCTTGTCGGTCTGTAGCTCTCTACGTCTCTAACTGTCGTTATCTCTGCGTCTCCTACGGTTGCTGTCTCTATTCCCCTGTGTCTTCTGTTCTTTTGCGTCTCTAACTGCCACTGTCTCTATTCTTCTGCATCTCTAAATTTGGTTGGCGCTATTCTTCTGAGGCTCTTATTATCGTTGTATAATTCGCTCTGCGTCTCTAACCGCTAAGTACTTACCTCTGCGTCTCTACCGTTTGATGTCTCTATCCATAGTATGCGTCTCTTAGAGTTTGATTCTGCTTATGTATCTCTAGCTGTCTGGGTCTCAAACTAACTTCCTTTCCGCTCCTCACTCCCTCAATCTCTCTCTCTCTCTCTCTCTCTCTCTCTTTCTTTACCTCTCTATCCTTCTTCGCCTCTAATGTTTTGATTTTCACTGCCTCCGTTCCTCTGTCACCATGCGTCTCTGTCTGTCTTCATCTGCCTACGTCTCTAACTGTCGGTGTTTTTATCACTCTGCTTCTCTTACCGTTTTTCTCTCTATTCCTCTGCGTCTCCTGCTATCGTTGTCTCTTTTCCTCTGTTTCTCTAACGATTACTGTCTCTAGCTTATATCTCTTTCACCTTTTACCTAGGGTGCCTCAACTGTTCTCTCAAGGCCTTTTAAGGGAAAACTCAGAGTGAGAACGTAAAGAAGAAGAGGGGATAGACAAAGTGAGTCGAAAAGAGATATGAATTTGAAAAAGAGAGATCGTGATTAATTCAGCAAGAAGTTGAGGAAATGAGAGTCAAAAACTGAGGCAGTGAGAGGGAAAATTAGAAAAGGAGGAAGTGAGGCTTAGGAAGTTGAGGAACTGAGGAATTCCCAATAACCGTTCAAAATGCCTCCTATCTCTCTTTCCTTATCACTGTTTGTCATGACTCACCATTTCTCCCATATCACGCCTCTTCAAATTTTCTGCCTCTTTCGGTCTCAATTGATCCGAAATGTCCTCTCCTCTCCAAGAATTTCTCACTCACTCCCGACCTCCCTCCTCCCGCCTATATTTCGAGGAACAATTGTCTCCCGAATGGGAAAACGAAATAAACGACTCTTTTGCTCAAAAAACTCTCCTTAAAATGGCCTCAGTGGAAATTTCTCTTCAACTTGATAGCATCGCCCTTTGGAAATTCAACTATCTTCAGAAACAACAGGGAGTGATTCATAATGTAAGAATTATTCTCTTTAAATGAATAAAAATTAAAAATCGATTTTAGCCTCCGGCGTTTGACTTCCTGGGGCTGCCAATTCTGTGTCAACGAAAAATCCTAGCCGAAGTTGATCAGAAAGATTTTCTTTCTTGTCAGTTAGTTAGCCAAGAAATGCAATCGATTTGTCAATCTGTTGCGAAACAGAGGATTTTCAATGTGGCGGAAGTGCAGATTATACAGGTGAGAGAGAGAGAGAGAAAGAAAGAAAGAGAGAGAGAAAGAGAGAGAGAGAGAGAGAGAGAGAGAGAAAGAAAGAGAGAGAGAGAGAGAGTAGTGACATAGAAAACATCCATAGAAAACAACAAAAGTTTGTTTAAATTTTGAAATTTGATCAAAATTGAACCAAGTTACGAATTAAATGCGAAAGGTGCGCTCTCAGTGGGCGGGGCTTAACACTGCAAAGCGGGCGCGGGAGCCGCTAAACGCAGGGCACCGGTAAAATTGCAAATTTTGCATTTTTAACAAAAGTCATAACTAGTGATAAGATATTAGCTGTAAAAGCTAAGAGCCTGAAGGTTTTCCAAGCCCAATTCTCATTCTTAGCTTCAAGCATTATTTTAAAAGTGAGAATTTTACAATTTTCTATAGTAAAACTAAAAAAGGCACATTTTAAAACACAAAAGCTTGCTTTATATTTAGAAATCGATATACATTGGATAAATTTACGATATAATTACAATGCGGTGTGCCTGAGTGGGCGGGGCTTAAGAGTGCAACGCGGGCGCGGGCGGCGTTAAACTCAGGGCAACCAGGAAACGGTCTGAAATCCCAACTTTAGAAGCGTTATTTCAGTATGGCCCAAATATGAATTTCACAAACATTGGGGGTGAAGGTCATTTCCGGGCTACGGTATTTTAGGTCACCAAACGACATTTGTACATGTTTTTAGAAACTTAATTTAATTTTTAAAAATAATAAAAAGTAATTAAAGTACAATTTTTAAACAAAAATGTATTACCCTCAGGCCGCCTAGAAATCTGTCTGAAACCCCCCCAGGCCGCTTCGAATCGCAACTGGCTCTATCAGGTCACATAAAGTAGTATATGGCACCCTCAGGCTGCTGTGAATAAGTAGCTGGTACCCTCAGGCCGCTTAAAATAGTAGATGACACCCTCAGGCAGCTTAGAATAGTATCTGGCACCCTCATGCCGCTTAAAATAGTGCATGTCACCCTCAGGCTGATGTGAATTGAATTTGGCACCCTCAGCCCGCGCAAAATAGTATATGGCACCCTCAGGCCGCTTAAAATAGTTTATGGCACCCTCAGGCCGCTTTAAGAATAGAATCGGCACAGATCTTGAGACATTTTGGTTCAGGGGCTCATCCATCGACCCCTCGTATCTTGAGAGAGAGAGAGAGAGAGAGAGAGAGAGAGAGAGAGAGAGAGAAAGAGAAAGAGTAAAAGAGGCATTTGAAGAGACATTGAGGAGACATGGAGAGAGGCCTTTTCAGATGCCCGACACCTATCTCCTCGTATCTAACAGATCCAGCATCAGCATCCCTTTTCCACCCGGCCTACGCATCAACGCTAAGAGTTTCTTTATAGACACAGAGTTCTTCAAAGTTTAATCTAATTTGGGAATCAAATTTCAATCAGTTTTCAGAAAACTACCGTTTCCATCCCTCCATCAATTATCACAAATCTCTCAAAAGTCAAGTGTGAAACACTTTGGATCAATAATTTCCTATCAATTGTAACTGAGGAAGGGAGAGTTCATTTTCTTCAAAAATTAATCGATGTATGTGTTTTTTTTTTTTAAAAATGTGTTTATTAATTTAAAATTTCCAGTCCCTCAGACCAAAGTACATACTTGGGGGCCGAATAGGCAACCTACTTTCATCAAAAACAGAAGTATGCGGTTTTTTCTTAATCGTGGTAGAACAAATTTTACAGTTTGAAGGATTAACAGCCATTCTTACAAGTGACGAAGAGATGATAGCTGTGAGAGCAAGGCGTTTGAAGGTTTATCAAGCTCAGTTTTCATTCTCAGCTGTAAATGTGATTTTAAAGGTGAGAATTTTACAATATTTAACATACAAACTAATTAAGCACTCTTTGAAACACAAAACTTTGTTTTCTATTTAATAATCGATCAAAACTGAAAAAAGTTACGAGCTAATTACAGTGTGTTGCGCCCTGAGGAGGGCGCGGGCGCTGTTAAACTCAGGGCATCGGAAAATTCGCAAATTTTACATTTTAGCAAGCATACTTAATTGTGATAAGTTATTAGCTGTAAGAGCTAAGCGACTGAAAGTTTTTCAAGCTCAATTCTCTTTTTCAACTGTGAATGTGGTTTTAAAGGTGAGAGTTTTACAATTTTGTATAGCAAAACTAATAAAACAAACTTAAAACTAAGAACTTTTGTTTAAATTTTGAAATTTGATGAAAATTGAACAATGTTACAAGCGAATTTCGGTGCGGTGCGCCCTGAGTGGGCGGGGCTTAGGAATGCAACGCGGGCGCGAGCGCCGTTAAATTCAGGACACCGGGAAAATCGAAATTTACAAACGTCCTTCCAAATGACGATGAAAAGCAGTAAGAGCTAAGAGACTGAAGGTTTTCCAAGCTCAAGTCTCATTTTCAGCTGTAAATTTGATTTTAGAGGTGAAAGAAAGCGAATTTTAAGCTAAGAAATTTAAATTTTTACTTCAAAAATTAGTAAAGTTACGATAAATTGCGAAACGGTGCAACCTGGGTGGGCGGGGTTTGACTGCAAGGTGGGCGCGGGCGCCGTTAAACTCAGGGCGCCGACAAAATGAGCCAATAAAACTTCTTTGAACACGCTTTTCAATGTGATTTTTCAGGAATGGCAAGCTGGGACCAGAGAAATCGTGAAAATGGAAATTTCTTGGGTGGGCGGCAGAGGTGACGGAGAAAATGAGCTACTGAGGCATTTGGGAGCAGAAATTATAGATAACGAGACATGGATTAAGAAGCAAAATGGGCAGCCGGCGAGAATCAGGATAGGACCGACTACTTTTACCATGAAACAGATGGAAATGTCTCGAAAGTGATCAAAAGAATGAAAGTTCCCTCTTTGCCTCTTTTTGCCTTTTTGCCTCTTTGCCTCCTCGCCTCTTGGCCTCTTTGCCTCTTTGCCTCTTCGCCTCCTTCTCTAATTGCCTCCTTGCCTCCTTGCCTCCTTGCCTCTTTGTCTCCTTGCCCCCTTGCCTCCTTGCCTCCTTGCCTCTTTGTCTCCTTGCCTCCTTGTCTCCTTGCCTCTTTGCCTCTTTACCTATTTGCCTCCTTGCCTCCTGAACGATACACACTCTCTAATTCAGGGCACCTCCCTCAGCCTCTATGCATCTTTCATGCCCTGAGGCGGTCGCTTATTTGTTCAACGTCATTAGTTCTAGAAGAAATCATAAAACGCCTCAGTAAATAGAGGCAACGCTCATGAAATGTCTCAATTTCTACCTCTTCTCTCTTTCGCTCCCTGTTGACTTTTACGGAGCGTTGATTCAAATCAGCCCCGCGGACGAGAGCAATTGAAGCGGCTGACCAAAACAAGGCAGCCCGTGGTGGCTTTCTAGCTCTTTTACAGGCTACGAAGGCTGTTTTCGGGTGGAAATCACCGGACTGGTAAATAAGATTACAGGAGACTAATAATTCTGAAAATGGTGGCTGATGTCGTTTCGATAGAGAGAAAAGAGAGATAGAGGGAGGGGGCGACATGGTGCATCAGGGAGTGAGTGAGTGAGTGAGTGAGTGAGTGAGTGAGTGAGAGAGTGAGTGAGTGAGTGAGTGAGTGAGTGAGTGAGTGAGTGAGTGAGTGAGTGAGTGAGTGAGTGAGTGAGTGAGTGAGTGAGTGAGTGAGTGAGTGAGTGAGTGAGTGAGTGAGTGAGTGAGTGAGTGAGTGAGTGAGTGAGTGAGTGAGTGAGTGAGTGAGTGAGTGAGTGAGTGAGTGAGTGAGTGAGTGAGTAAAAGCGGCGATGCACCATGTCGCCTAAAACACTAAATGAGGAGTGAGTGAAAGTGTGAGGGAGGAGACATCCCTAGAATCAGATAGAGAAAACGACAAATACGACGTATGACGCAAAAACACCCCCAGGGAACGAGGGAATTGAAAGAACATTTAAATAACAGACAGAATAATTGAGAAATAGGATGAAAACATTCGTCATATTTCACCTGCTGCGTTTCTCTGAAAGGAATTTCAGATTTTGATGTAGATTATTCACTCACTCACTCACTCACTCACTCACTCACTCACTCACTCACTCACTCACTCACTCACTCACTCACTCACTCACTCACTCACTCACTCACTCACTCACTCACTCACTCACTCACTCACTCACTCACTCACTCACTCACTCACTCACTCACTCACTCACTCACTCACTCACTCACTCACTCACTCACTCACTCACTCACTCACTCACTCACTCTCTCCCTCACTCACTCACTCCTACACTCACTCTCTCCCTCACTCACTCACTCCTACACTCACTCACTTCCTCATTGCGGAATGAATCTCTCACCTCTCACTGTTTCCTCTGTATCAATTTCCTCCAGATCGAAACGTGGAAAGGGCTTCCCCTCCTCGGTCTTCCCCCTCCCTCGCCTCTCCCTCCCCGAGTCGATTTGATCTACGGGCGCCCGCGGGGGGCGTGGCCGGGGGCGGATCAATATAGCCTTCACTAGCCCGTGTGCTTATGGAGAGAGCCCGCTAAGGGCATGTGGGCCCCTCTCCTATTCCTAGCACTCTTCCCCGCGGCCTCCTCACTCCTTCTATACGGTAAGTCAGGGGGGCACAGTACCCCATTTTTATCGATTGACTGCAACTTTTCCGCCAATTTTCCACTAAAATTGACATTTTACGGTTTTTCACTTTTCAAATCCTATTTTCCGTTTACGGTATTCATTAGAATGTACTTCTTACAGTAATCGATATAAATTCTTTTTTTTGAGTTCACAGCGTGTGGGCGCCTGATGCGAATTATGACGCCCCCCGCCCCAATGGCTAACTAAAAGCTTGATGGCATTTTCTGAGTCACGCGACCTTTTTTCATGATGTTTTCATAATCACGCAACCTTTTTCTCACGTGAGAAAATGACTTTACGACCTACAATCCCCAAGATCTTTGGAATCTTAGTTTACGGGAGACTGTCGGCGCCCCTGAGCGTATAAGGGCGCCACAGCCTTTTGTCTGTGTCGTAAAGTGGCGCAGCGGCAATGCGCTAGCTTTTTGATCGAAAGGTCCCGGGTTCAAATCCCATGCAGTGACTTCCTCTTGGTTTTTGGGTATTTAGTAATAAGAAACAACCTTTTTCGGATATTCGTTTCTTTTTTTGTCTCATTCCATTCTATCTCTCATTTTCTCTATCTCAACTCCCTCTTTTGGCGTCTATTTTTGTGTCTCTACATCTCCAAATCGCTTTTCGATCCCTCGCCTCCCCGATTTTCCCAACTTTTTCCCTCCTTTCTTGACGTAACTAACTATTTTCGCTTCCAAGTGGATTAGCCAGCCGTCGTCACCAGCCAGCCTGTGTTGCTGCCAGCTGGAGTCTCTCGTTCCGAGCCACCGGCTGTCAATTAGCGAGAGCATTCACAGCTTATTGAAATGCGCCTGCGCCGCACTCATTATCGACGGCCGAGTTGGAATTTCGTGGAGCAATAATCAAATTTATCCTCTGTCTGCCATGGCGTCATTGCTAGCATTTTTAGGGCGCCTCACCAGGATCTCTCGTTGAGGCGGTGGCGCAGCCGGTCGCAATACAGTTTTGCGCGCAACAGGTGCGGGGTTCAACCCCTCCCA
Source organism: Oscheius myriophilus (assembly GCA_964057215.1). NCBI lineage: Eukaryota > Metazoa > Nematoda > Chromadorea > Rhabditida > Rhabditidae > Oscheius > Oscheius myriophilus. The sequence continues at coordinate 30,940,315 of OZ059904.1, read as the reverse complement.
ACGTCACAATCTTGTTTTTGCGTCAAAATAAAGTACTTTCGTTTATATATAGCCCTTAATCATTTTTCCTGTTTTGCGCCCAGTTTTATGCCCGTTGATGGCCGGAGGAACGCGTTATTGCGGCGGGAAAGGGCCTTGGAGGGCACGCGGATTGGATTTCAGCCTTTCTCCAAACAGAAATCGGCTCCGCAGGCTATCGTTGACGGTTTTTAGTACGAAAAAAGGGGGATAATGTCATTTTGACCGCAGACAATCGGGAGAAAACAAGATTAGCTCCCCGCCGTTGACCGGCCATTGAGGGAAGGCCATTTTTAGCCGGGGAAAAGGCAAAAACCTCGCTATTTTGATAGTTTTCTGGTGTTTTGACACGGGAGGTAATTGTTTCGCCCACACTCTCGCCACAAATGAAGGCAATTATCGAATCGTTAAAGCGGGATTAGAATTGGAAGTCGGCGGCGATCGGGTGGCTTTGGAATGACCTTTTGAGCTATAATTTGCATGAAAATTAAATTTCGCAATTGTAAATTGAAAACTACATTTGTTTTGAAAAAAGCAAAAGATTTGCCCACTCGGGGGTCCGAACCAAAAACATCTTGATTTCATAACCAACGCCTTACCGCCTGCGCCACCAGGTCACTTGTGGCGTGCCATGCGCAGGTCGTTTATCCCCACCGATTTATTGGCGCACTGATTCAACTTTGACTATTGCTAACAGCCTGTGTATTATCTATTTAAGAATGTTAAACAAGTCTTTCCACTATTTTTAAAACTTTCTAAGCCCTTGGTAATAAATTGTTGATGAAGATGTTTGACCAAGCTTAGTCTTCCATAAAGTGCAAAACATTCCCTAAATTTCACACGTTCAGGCCCTTTGAGTGGGAAAAAGCACACATAAAGTGTTTCCCTTCCCACATACCCTTAAAGTAAGAAGTTTCATCATAAAAGCAAAAGATTAAAAATGAGCGGGATTCGATCCCATGACCTTGTGGGTATAAAGCAAGGAGCTTGGCACTGCACCATGATGGCGCTCGGAGCGCCAGACTCAGGCTCCTCATGATCACGTCGAAAAAAGTTGTGCACAGCTAGAAAACTCACTTTTCCAAGAATTCCAAGCTTTTCTCACTTTTTTCAAGGAACATTCACAAATCTTGCCGTCGCCGTCACGAAAACAAGCCATTCACGCACATTTATAGCGTGGCATTTGCCAGTTTGTCGTGCAATATTTATGGCTTCTCGAAATAGAGCGGAAAGCGACAATGTGACCACGACCGCCTAATTAAACAGAACTTGATTGACGTCTATAAGCGGCAAAACATAAATTTTACGGTTTCTTTAACCTGATCGTGAAACGGGAGTATTTCCAAAACGCAAAAAATGTTGAGCGCTGCGGGGATAGAACATATGGGCTCGCACGCAACAAGCTGACGTGCTACCAGCTGAGCCACCGACCGCAGGAGCTCAGCAGCCCGCGGCTCCCTATAAAGCCATCATCGCCACCTATTGAGCTTTTTCGTCAAACTTACTTCCTTTTTTCTACACAGTCACCCTTAATCCATTCTGACATGGTCGCGTGACGCCCTCAGTCGTTAGCTGTTCCGTTTCGGTGCTCGCTCCCGGATTTAGCGATGAAAACAAGCGAAAGTTTACACGAGACGTCAGTCTCAGTCAGCAGAGAAAGCGGAAACTGAAACTTTTTGTCCAAATTAGGAGAAATTGAGGGAATTGATGGTATTTAGTCTTGTTTTCTTCCGGCAAAGGAATAGGTTATTACCCTGAGAGGGTCTGGTTTTACGAGCGGCTCGGGGGGAGAGGATGACTCAAAATACGCATATTCCTAGAAGGATTATGCATAGTTGGCTCTGGGAAAAAAGAGAATTAGAGATAGGAGGGAGAGAGATAGGAAAGAGAGAGATAGGAGAGAGAGAGAGAGAGAGAGAGAGAGAGAGAGAGAGAAAGAAAGAGATAGCAAAAATGAAAACCTCGGTTGGGTTCGAACCCACGACCTGGCGCGCCACAGCTCCATGCGCTAACCACTAAACCACGCTGCCAATGCCGAAAGTCTGCCACACCGCCTACTAGAACCAACCACGCCTGCTGCTCACAAAAACTACCGTTTTTGTACAAATCCCAACCCATTTTTCAATCTTTGTACCTGTTTTCTGAATCCTTCCGCTCGAGGCGGAATATTTTGCAGTATAACGTTCAATCACAGGTGCCCGAAAACAGTACAATGGTGATTATTCCACCTAAATGGCTGTTTTTCGAAGCCTAGAAAAATCGTTTGTCAACAACCATATCCCCTTCTCCACGCTTCCTTGCGAAACGAGAATCCAAGTGACGCCTAGGGGCCCCGCGACGTCATGCGCGTGACGTCAGGCGGGGGAGGGTGGCAGAAGAAAACACACAACTATTTTAGGAGTGACGAGGTGTCCTTTCAAAAAGATCGTGTCGAATTAGGATTTAGAAATAGAGAGAAAGATAGACAGGGAAGGGGAGAATGTGTGTATGTGTTTGTGTGTGTGTGTGTGTGTGTGTGTGTGTGTGTGTGTGTGTGTGTGTATGTGTGTTAAAGTGACGTAGGGTTACGGTACCCAATGTAAAATACCGTATCCTGGCCTCACACCGGATTTGGACCACACATACAATCTGGGACCACCCAGTGCGCAGGCGCACTAGAACCCCCTCGATGGTTAATGAAATGTGGGTTAATCATTTGAAACAAATATGGGGGCTCATTTAATATGTCATTTTGTAAATCACCCCCTTCTTCCATATTAGTAACTGAAGGTGGGGGGGCTGATTTAGCTCAAACGTTCCATGTCCACCCCCACAGTTCACAATCAAGCCCCCCCATAGCGCCCAGTTATGTTACGACTCTTACGCATTGCAACCGTCTTTTGTTCCAAATCAGCCCCCTCCCCAATTTTTACTGTTCAGCCGCCCCCCCCCCCCGATATTAACGAAATGTGGGTGCTTCAGTTAAAACAAATATGGGGATTAACTTACAAGTCAATATATAAATCACCCCCCCCCCCCACCTTTTATAATACTAACTAAACATGAGGGGCTGAATTAGATCCAACGAACTCTCATAATGGTACCCCAACAAGGCATCCAATCACACCCCCAAAGGGCCCAGTGCATAGCCCCCCACATATTGCTGCCTGACCCCCCTATCGTTTGATCCAAATTAACCCCCCTCTTTTCAATGAAAGATGACAAACTCGTATGAACTCGGCCTTCTTTTTGCTATCTAAGATGTTTTTGTATTCTTTAGAGTTAGTTTGATACCAGAACGTCAAAAGTAAACTTTTTGTTATGAATTTCATTTTAACGCCCTGAAAATTTATGAAAAACGCACGCAATTACGGTAAAACCAACACTGGAGCAAACTTCGAAAATGACCAGATGGCATTATGATCACAGAATAATTCTAATTTATTGGTCATGTTTACACCTAAAGCTTTATTTTAAGTTTTAAAGTAAGAGTTAGTGCGAAAAAGGCAACGGGGTGGTAAACGCGCCCCAATCGCAATCGCATACGCGACGCGGCCGCGCGCGGCAACCTTATTGATATGGTCGCGTCTAATAGTACTTATACCATTGTAAATGTTCCTGATTTCATTTTTGGTTGTGACAAGTAGGCTACAGTAACAAACGCAAAACTACCGTATCCCTTACCCACGGTTACCTACCGTACATTATGCTTTAAACGCTACAGTACCACCAAAGTGTCACTTTGTCATAATAAGTTCATAATTATTTTTTGGAAAATTGGGAGACACCACTCTTACGCGGAGACATGACTCGGCCGGCGACATGGTGCATCGCCTCTCTCTCTCTCACTCTCTCTCTCTCTCTCTATCTCTATCTCTATCTCTCTATCTCTATCTCTATCTCTCTCTCTCTCTATCTCTCTCTCTATCTCTTTCTCCCTCTCTCTCTATCTCTCTCTATCTCTTTCTCTCTCTCTCTCTCTATCTCTCTCTCTCTCTCTCTTTCTCTCTCTCTCTCTATCTCTCTCTCTCTCTCTCTATCTATCTATCTCTCTCTCTATCTCTCTCTCTATCTCTTTCTCTCTCTCTATCTCTATCTCTCTATCTCTGTCTCTCTATCTCTCTCTCTATCTCTCTCTCTCTATCTCTTTCTCTCTCTCTCTATCTCTTTCTCTATCTCTTTCTCTCTCTCTCTCTCTCTCTCTCTCTCTCTCTCTCTCTTCACCGTACCTAATTACTCCCAATTTCCGCCTTCCTAGTTATCTCCATGCGGCGGAGCTATGCAAATGAGGTTTTGTTGTTGTTTGTTTCTCGCGGACTAATAAAAACGAGGCGGGCTATTGACGTGCGACGACGGAAAAACAACGCCGGCACGGACACAAAACTATACGGCAGCCTGGAGAGAATGATTCTGGAGAGCAGAAGGTCGAAGCAAGGGGTCCGAAATACCATAGGCCCCTATGGTTCAGTGGTTCCAAGCGCGTTTCGCCGCAAAAACGGCCGTAGGTTCGACCCCCTGCGCTGGTAATTGGTGCTTCAAACCGGTTGAAGTCGTATTATTAAACTAATTAGTAAAAAACACCCTAAAACTACAAAAAAATAGTTTGGTCGCTTTAAAATAGTATATTTTCAGGTTGTTCGTACAGCAACGACAACCTTTGTGAACCAGAGGAGGAGTGCATTGCAGGTGGGACTGCATCTTTTCAGATATAAATATGAAATTTTGCATAATTTAAACAAAAACAAAAAGAAAACAGTAGTGAGGAATCGAACCAAAAAGCATTCTGGTGAGAGGCAGACCTCTTACCAGCTGCGCCACGGTGTTAAGCAGAGGCGGCGCCCTTTGAACCCCGCATAGCCGCCGCACTGAATTTAAATGGAAATGTTCAATTTTTATTCGATAAAATGTACCAATTTCATTAAAAAAGAGGGGTTTTAAAATCAACCCTACCCTTTCTGTTTACGAAGGTTACTATAGACATCCTCCTTTGTCATCAACTTTTGATTTATTCATTGTTTATCGCAGCCACTTTTTATATAGGTCGAACTGGAAAATTCCATACTTCGTGTTTGGCAAACAATTCAAAACTCCACAAAGAGCTGAAAGATGCAAAAAAAGTGAAAAACAATCAAATTAGTAGGAAAAAAGCTAAAAGGACTGTTTCGCACTGGATCATATTTACGCATGACGGGTTAAATCTGGATAAAAACATTTTTTGACTAAATTAGGTAATTAACGCTATAAAAAACTTATTTATTCAAAATATATAACGGATTGATTGAAAAACTTAGATGTAAATGCGCTCCAATGCGAAATAATCCTTTAAGTATGTGGAATTCCGTAAAGGCGCTCCGATGCCACACAGTCCTTTGAAAGCGGGGATTTATTTTTCAAATTGAAATTAAAGTGCTATTTTAAAGGACTTTTCATCTTATTATTGATTTAATTTATCGATTTTTCAGATGGTCTCTTCGGCCAATGTTACTCTCCCACCAGCGGTGCTCCGGAGCCACATCGGCTGGAATCTCTCGATGATGCTCAGCTGGAATTGCTTAGACTAGAACTTACAAGGTACCGTAATCTCTACAGTAATCTACCACATTTTAATCATTCAAATTCTACAGTAATCCATGTTACAGTAAACCAAATCCTACCGTAACCCAGTTACAGTAAGCCAAATCCTATCGTAACCCAACTTACAGTAAGCCAAATCCCACCGAACCCTTATTCCAGTAAACGGAATCCTACCGTAACCCAGTTACAGTAAACGAAGCCCTACCGTAACCAAGTTACAGTGAACTAAATTCTACCGTAACCAATATCACAGTAAACTAAATCCTACCGTAGCCATGTTACAGTAAACTAAATCCTACCGTAACCAAGTTACAGTAAACCAAATTCTACCGTAACCCCTTTACAGTAAACCAAATCCTATCGTAACCCATGCCATAGTAAACCAAATCCCACAGTAACTCAACGTACAGTAAACTAAATCCTACCGTAACCCAGTTAAAGTGGACTTAATTCTACCGTAACCGATGTTCCAGAAACTTACCGTAACTCAAATTTTAGTAACTAGAATGCAACCGTAACGGAGGTTACGGTAAACTAAATCTTACCGTAACCCAGTTACACCGTTAAGCAAATACTATCGTAACCCAGTCACAGTAAACCAAATCCTACCGTAACCCAACTTACAGTAAACCACACCCTACCGTAATCCATGTTACAGTAAACCATTTCTTACCGTGATTCATGATACAGTAAGCGAAATCATACCATAACCCATGTCATAGTAAACCAAATTGAACGATAACTCATGTTACAGTAAACTAAATGCTACCGTAACCAATGTTATAGTAAATCAAACCCTATCGTAACCCAGTTACAGTAAACCAAATTCTACCGTAACCCAGTTACAGTAAACTAACCCCTACCGTAATCCAGTTACAGTAAACCAAATCTTACCGTAGCCCTTGTTCCAGTAAACATGATTCAACCGTAACTTACAATAAACCAAGCCCTACCGTAACCATTACCATAGCAAACTCAATATTACCGTAGCCCGTTTTACAGTAACCAAATCTTACCGTAACCAAAGTTACACTAAGCTAAGTGCTACCGTAACCCAGCATTAAGCCAAACCCTACCACAAGTTTCGGTAACTAGAATGCTACCGTAACCCAACTTACAGTATACCAAATACTACCGTAACCCATGTCATGGTAAACCAAATCCTACCGTAACCCAACTTACAATAAGACAAATCATACCGTAACCCAACTTACAGTAAACTTAATCCTACCGTAACCCTTGTTGCAGTAATCTTTTGTAGATTAGCAGACAAGGATCAGGACTGGTCAGACCAGCAGACGCAATGTGTTTTGGCCTACTACAAACTCTCCATGTCCTACAGTCTACAGTATGACCCAGACTTTTGCCAAGTCAAGAATCCAGCCAGCATCTGGTCATTGATTCAGGTACAGTCCTTTAATTTTTAAAAACTACGGTAGTTTAGCTCATTGACAGCGGATTGAATGAGAATCCGACGCCTCAAGAAGAGGAATTGGCTGAGGAACAGCTAATGGAACAGATGGCGGCTCCTTTGGACTACGACGCAAGTGACATTGACATCGAAGATTTGCTTCAACAGATCCATGAACCAGTTGATGTTCAAGGTGAGATTAAAGGACTAGTTATCGATTAAGAGCATTATAATTACATTTTTAGGGTAAATATGCTAATTAGGGTGATAAAAAGTCTAATGATGTCATTTTTACGCGAATACAATGCCATAAATGGATAGGACTTTAAACGCGCCCCAATCGCAATCGCGCCCGCGACGCAACCGCCTGCGTGGGAATTCTGCATTTATTGGGTGTTTAGACGTTATTTTTTACACATAATTGTGTAATTTTAATAATAACCAGGTATGTAAACGCGCCCAAATCACAATTGAACTGTTTGGAATCAATAGTAGTATTTTTAGAGTGCGTTTGACAACTGAAATTACGAAAAAATTTGATTATAGCTGACGCCAAACGGGCATCATGCCAATTTCGTTCAAGTATTCTCTGTTGATGATAGATTAGCATAAAATCGTAATATCAACAGAGAATGAAGGCACAAATTGGAATGATGCCAGTTTGGCGGCAACTATAGTCAACCAAGAATTAAATTCAAGGCAAAGAAAGTTGAATAATTGCAAAACTGCGGTAAAGGCGCTCCAATCGCAACCGCGTACGCGACGCAACCGCGCGCTTCCCAATTTTGCTTGAATAGGGTGTTTAGATGGTTTTTAGTTATTTTTTACGTAACAGATTGTAATTTTACTATTTAACAACCTAAAATGTTATGTTTCGCTGGAATGAAGTGTGTAAACGCGCCCTAATCGTACTCCGCACGCCTCTTGCGGGAAAAAAACCATAGTAAAATAGTATTTGCAACTACATTTTAGCACTGAAAATAAAATATTGTGTTTAAACGTCGAGGAATTAAATATAATGTGACGAAACTATGAAAGTGCACGGTCATGGTAAACGCGCTCCAATCGCAAAAGCGCGCGCGACACAACCGAGCGCGACAAAATTTCGTAAACATCGGGGAAAACGTCTTTACGACTTTTTACAAATGAAACTTACAAACTTAAGTATTTTCGAACCTCAATATTTTATTTCATTTGAATAAGGAACGTAAACGCGCACTAATCCCAGTAAAAAACCGCTTAAATAAAAAGCCTAAAAAATCGATAATTTTTCATTAAAAATTTTAACCCAACTTAATTTTTTTTAAGCAATCGAGAATATGCAACTAAGAATTAAATTCAACGCTAAACACAGAATGGCGGTAAACGCGCTCCAATCGCAATCTGACACACGACGCAGCCGAGCGCGGGTGTATTACGGTTAATAATGTTCGTGTGAAACGTAATTCTCACTTTTTACAAATTAAACTTTCAAATTTGACAATTTTTTAAACTTAAACATGGGTTTTCATTAAAAATTTGAACGTAAACGCGCCCTAATCACAATATAGAAACCTTCTGCGTCAATTTGCGTCTGCAGACTCATAAAAGCCAATGAAAGGACATAATAATAGTCGTTGTCGGCTGAATCGGACCGCACTTTCGCACAATGAAAAATGTATACCCCGCAATAAGTCCAAAGGGGTTATTATGACGAGTGAGCGAGAGAGAGAGAGAGAGAGAGAGAGAGAGAGAGAGAGAGAGAGAGAAAGAGTCATTTTTCAAGCGCGCACGTGTCTCAATTAAGTTTTCGAGCGAAAAAAGTATTCTCCGCGGACTACGAATCGAAAGGATAATTTATGCGAGAAAAACAGCGACTGAGAACGAAACAGCCAGTAGGACGAAAGAATAAAAGAGGGAGAAATCAAATTTTAGCTTTTTTGATTTCATTTTAAATCGATACGGGCGTTATTCAAAAACTACAGTAACCCGCGTCACGGAACCTTATTTAATCATAAATATGATCGTGGAGAAATTTTGAGCCAATTAGAAACGCGCTTCAACAGTTTTTGCCAAATAGGTGTAACCGCGCTCCATTGCTAAAGAGCCCTTTATCACTTTAGCGCGGTTTCTTTTCAATTCCTTCTGGTTAATTTAGCTCTTTTCAGTTTGAATAGCACTCTAATCTTAACAAAAGGGGAAATGTTCAATTTTTCAACCGTTAAAGTACAAACGTGACATTGGTTGAAGAAACCCCTCGTAATTCGATAAATTTTGCAAAGTGGGTCAGAAGTTTAGGAAATTTAATTTTTAAAATGTAAATAAAGTTCGAAATAGACATTCATCTGCATTTTATTCAAACAGCAACGCAACCGCACCGCGACCGCACGAATACCGCACCAAGACAGCACCAAGATCGCACCAATACCGCACCAATACCGCACCGCGACCGCACCGCGACCGCACCGCGACCGCACCGCGACCGCACCGCGACTGCACCGCGACCGCACCGCGACCGCACCGCGACCGCACCGCGACCGCACCGCGACCGCACCGCAACCGCACCGCGACCGCACCGCGACCGCAACTTGACTGCACCGCGACCGCAACTTGACTGCACCGCGAGCACGCCAATTCAAATTATGTGTTTGAATTGGCGTGCTCGCGTATCCGTTTGAATTAAAGTACAAACATATATAAAATCCTATAAAAACTATTTAAATCAATTATAATCAGTCTGAAAGCTGAATCACGTTTAAAAGCTAAGTTTACAATGATTCGAATGCAGATAAAGGTATCTGCGCATGAATTCAAGAAGAGAAAGCCATGTTGATCGCCAATCGACCCACTTGTATCAATTTATTTCACATTTCCAGGCCTGGCTGAAGTTGTCCTCCCCGAAAGCGAAATTGACCCCATTATTGAGGGCCTCATCCAGGAAATCGTTGCAGGTCTCAATCCAGGTATATGCCTCTTTTTTGCCTCTTTAAGGAACTCCCAATTCCAGATTTGTCTCAACTCTCCGATGACCAGCTGAATGAGTTGATCTCTCGACTCTTCCAATTGAAGCGGAATCTTGGAGTCCCTGAGGAGGAACAAGGCTCTGACGGTTAGTTTACGAGATGTTCTCTTTGTAGAGAGAGGACTACCCGTGCGAGAGAACCGAACTCATTAGCGAATGCTTGTTTTGGGAGATAGGAAGGCGGAATGAGTGCCTGATTACTTGGACACGCGTTTTTCGGACATATTAGTCAGGGACCAGAAGGTTGAGAGCAAAGTACGAAAAGTGTCTCTTTTGTCTCAAGTCTCACTCACTCACTCACTCACTCACTCACTCACTCACTCACTCACTCACTCACTCACTCACTCACTCACTCAGTTTCATTTCCATCAAAGTGATTGATATGCCTCCGAAAAACAAGCATTTATACTTCGAAGTCCGAATATTATTTGTTGGTGCTCCAATTAGCCACTCCCCACTGCGAAAATAGAGCGATCGTCAACAAGACAGCTGAATTGTACGAAAAACGCTAGGCGAGCAAAAATCTTAAAGGCAGGCAATTAAGTTCCCCGATACATGTCAAAAAGCACAATTTATGGTTTCTATGGAATTGAAGGGAGAATTTTCCAATTTCGTTAAGCTCTAGACAGCAAAAACTGGAAAAAGGATGGTGTAGTGTGGCGACATGGTGCATCGGTCTGTGTTAGTCTTTCTCTCTCTCTCTCTCTCTCTCTCTCTCTCTCTCTCTCTCTCTCTCTCTTAATATTACCATTCAATTACATCCTAAAAGCCCGCATTATAACGTCTATGACCTAATCTGTCGCGGGTCCACTGAATCTATTTTCTGTATGACGCCATGTTTCCGAGTTGGGTCGGCATGTTGCCATGTGCCGAGTAGACTGACGTCATTCTACATCACGTCTTGCATTGAGCAAATAGGGAACCCCACTTGAAGATTCCGGAAAAGAACGAGAGTGGAAATGTGTGAGTGTGAGTGTGAGTGATATCTCTCTCTCTCTTTCTCTCTCTCTCTCTCTCTCTCTCTCTCTCTCTCTCTTCTCTGTTTTGTGTATGAGCGCTAGAATCTCCTTGCCCTTTGCCGAACTCTAAAAATAGATAGCTTCAAAGCTTCAAAACAAAATGCTTGCAGAATGCCATGGCATTGGAATTTTAATTTGCAGAGGGCACGCAGGCGATAAAACTTGATCTCTTTTGAGGCTTTATGGGGAGAGATGGAGAGAAAAAGACCTAGAAACAGAGACAGAGACATTTTCAGGAGAAGCCGAAGAAGTGGTCCCTCTCGATGAAGCCGCCATGGCAGCTGAGCAGCTTGTCCTCAAGAAGGACGCCGAACAAGTCGGAAATGTCAATCTAGGTAGGACCCCTATTGACATATTCCATGAATTGTCACCTATTGGCATAGCCCCTATTGACACAGCTCACAAAAATGGTAGTGGAAAGTTTTTAGAGCTATTTAGTGTTTAAAATATGATAAATATTTCATGGGGGACATATTGACACAACCACTATTGACATGGTGTCATAAATCCGTCCTATTTTATTAACCCCTACTGACACGGCCTTTATTTCTCCAAAAATCGTTGTAGAACCCCTATTTACCAATCAATCGCTGCCCATTATGCTCTAATTATCTCAATTCCCTCCGGCGCCACCCACACCATGGCGCCGTTGCTTGTAAATCGCCGCCCGCAGGCTAATCTAGTTAGGGTGTATAATTCCGCACGGAGACATACACACCCACGAGAGGAGTGGGATTGAGAATGCGAGGGATTTGGCCTTTGGAACAGATATAGAGGTTTTGGGGGGAATTCGCATTGGAGCGCGGTTACCGTGCATCCGCTTTTGTCGTATTACTAAGTGGCGTTAGACATAGCACAACTCAAAAAAAACGTTTTTTCAGCAATCGGAAAGCTTCGAATTTACTAACAATTGGTATAGCAGAAAACAGTGCTAACTTTGCAAAAGTGGGGTTTAGCATTGGAACGCGGTTTCATAGATTTCACCAAAGCGATCAACACGAGTACGGTAATTGTCTTAAAAACGCTACCAAGGGGGCGTGACCAAAATATTTCTAAGCTTATATCGATTTTTGGTACACATTATTTTCTCTGTAAGAAAAATGGGAAAAATTTGTGTTTTCGATTACTCTTAAATGGAAAAAGTCTTAAATTTGTGAAAACTAAACCATTACCATAAATTTCGTGCAGTGAAAACACCAAAAATATTTTTAAAAAATCGGTTTTCACAATTTTTCGCCTGTTTGCCGTTCGAATTGGAAAACGATAATACAATTTTCAAAATTCTCGCATTTTTCTGCATCTGATAGTGGGTGTCTCGTAAAAATAGCTTAATTTTTTGAATCGGCTGTTTGACGCTTCGAGGCGCGCGCGGCACGCGATGCGGCCGGGTTACGGTAGCCCTTACGAATAGAGCGCAACATGTGTCTTCATGTATATCAATCGATAGGTAATGACTTTTTAAGGCAAGATAAATCAGTTTTAAAGCTTTTTGGCCAGGCTGCTCATCGAGACGCTAAAAATTGAATTAAAAAATTCGTACATTTTACCGGTTTTTTATGTTTTAAAAGTCATTTTCAGGTCTGGAAAACACTGAACACAAGATCGTAAAAGGAAGAAACGCCCTGAGCCGTGTGGTCGGCAACCGCGTTTACCTAAAAGTGAACATCAAGGACGAACAACAGTTGGCTCCTTTGGTCGAGTACTTGGAAAATACCATTGCGCTACCGAATAATCTACTTTTCGATGACTTCCAGTGAGTATTTAAACATTTTTGAGCCTAAAATTCAATTTTCAGATTTGACAAAGGCCAGCTTTCGATGAGAATCAGCCGCTTTTCCGGACAGAAGCCGAAAGCTGAGAAAAGGATTGACTCGGTTGAGGGAGTGGCTCAGGCTGTTTGTGAGTGATAGAAACATTTGAGAGACTGAGGAGATTTTCAGACAAGAGGAGGAAAGATATTGCCAGGTTTTCCGGAGCTGAGGTGGCTGAGACGGGAATTGGAATCGGAGAGGTGTGTTTTGTCTATTTTAGTCTATGTCTCTCTGTCTCTCTGTCTTTCTCTCTCTCTCTCTCTCTCTCTCTCTCTCTCTCTCTCTCTCTCTCTCTCTTTCGCTGCCTCTCTCTCTACGTCACTACCTCTACCTATCTCTCTCTATCCATCTCTCTATTTCTCTCTATCTCTTTTGCAATGTTTCATTTCTCATGTCTCAATCTGTCTTTCAGCCTCAATACCTCTTTGTCTATAAATCTCTGAAATAATATCTCCTTGTCTCTAAATCTCTCACTATTTCATGTTTCTTTTTATATCTCTCTGAATTTATGCCTCAACCTCCGTCTGTCTCAATGCCTCAATTTGTCTCTGCCTCTTTTTCTCTATTCCCCAATCTATCAATGTCTAAATTCCGCAATGTCTCTCTATCCCTTTGTCCTTATACCTTTATGTCTCAATCACTAAAATCAAAGCGCCTCTTTGCCTCTCTTTGTCTCAATGTCTCTAAGTCTCTTTAGCTCTACGTCTCTTTTAATCTTTGCATCATTTTCTCTGTGCCTCAATCAGTCATTCCCTCAGTTTTGCTATGTCTCATGTTATACCTCTTCCTTTCAGTGTCTTTGCCTCTCTCGTCTCGACTTCTCTTTGCCTCTATGCCTGAATGCCTCTATGCCTTTATACCTCTTTGGCTCTATTCTTCCATTTCTCGATGTCTCTATGTATCTATGTCTCAGTGCATCCATGCCTCTATGCGTGTATGCTTATATGCCTCTATACCTCTCTATTTTTTTAAACGCCTCTTTGCTTCTATGTCTCTATGTCTTAATACCTCTATGCTTCACTTTCTCTATGCCTCTTTCTCACTTTCTCTCTTTCTTTTCAATATCTCTCTTTCAGGACTCAGTCCCCGTCGAATCCACCGACCGTGACTGGCTCTTCACTCCCGTCCTGTTCATCTGCGCCTTCACCATAATGGCCCTCTTCACCGTGCTGGGAGTAAGTCTCCTCAAAACCCCCAAAAACCTCCTCCCTCCTAGGCTCATCTCTACAACAACCGCCGTCACTACCACGCCAACCTGGCCCAAGTGTCCGAAAGCATCGAAGGAAAGAGCAGCCAAGCCTACCAAGAGCTCTGTCGTCAAAGAGTTGGAGAGACCAGCCCGCGAAGCAAAAGCTCCTCCACCAGCAGTTGGTGCGGCGAAGACGGACAAGCCCCAGCTATTGACATCTCAACAGGACATGTTGTACTGGTAGGTCAAATGACCTACAAGGCATAATTTGACCTACTTTAGAACTTCCTCCAAGATTACCTAAGCGATCCATCTAGGATTGAAGCCCAATGGGACTCACTTAAGGCCTACCGGAACATTTTGAAGCATACAACTGTGGCGAGCCAATTTGCAGTTAAGAACAGGGACTGTACTCCATGTGGGTTACTGTAGAAAAATGGGATACGGTAGTGGTGATTTCAGTTGATGAGAACTTAGTGACGATTGATTCATGGAAACCTGAAGAGACCAACTACATCAATGCCAGTTTTGTATATGATGATGATCCGAGGTATGGAGAGAAAGAAAGAGAGCGAGAGAGAGGAGAGAGAGAGAGGAGAGAAAGAGAAAGAGAAAGAGAGAGCGAGAGAGAAAGGAGAGAGAAAGAGAAAGAGAAAGAGCGAGAGAGAGAGAGAGAGAGAGAGAGAGAGAGAGAGAGAGGAGAGAGAGGAGAGAGAGAGAGAGAGAGAGAGAGAGAGAGAAAGGAGAGAGAAAGAGAAAGCGAGAGAAAGAGAGAGAGAGACAGAGACAGAGACAGAGACAGAGACAGAGACAGAGACAGAGACAGAGACAGAGACAGAGACAGAGACAGAGACAGAGACAGAGACAGAGACAGAGACATAGACAGAGACAGAGGGAGGAGATGAGACATCTCTTTTCAGACAAGCCGTCTACATCGCAGCTCAATCTCCCCGTGGAGAGGAAGTCGCCGCCTGGTGGCAAGCCGTCTGGCAACACGGAGTATGCCTCATCGTAAATCTCTCAACCCTAGATGAGACAAAGCAAGAAAAGAGCTACTGGCCAGAAACTGGAAGCCAAGTCCACGGACCGTTTGAAGTATCAAATTCGCGCTGTTGCTATAGATTTTCTGATTTTAGATCCACCTCGTCTCCGAGCACATCTGGAGCGACGACTACCTGGTCCGTTCCTTCTACCTTAAGAATCTTCAGAATGGAGAGACCCGAACCATCACACAGTTCCACTACCTTTCGTGGCGAAAGGATGCCACGCCCCCTAGTGCCAAGAGCCTCCTGGAGTTTAGGAGGTAGGTGTCTCTGTCTCTGTCTATATCTTTGCTTATCTCTACCTCTCTTTATCTCCTTTAACTCCCTCTCCACCAATTGTTCTCTCAATCTTTATCCATTTCACCTAACACCCATTTTCCACGCCCGTCTACAGTAATGAGTCAAATTCCACAACCTACTTGCAGAAGATTACCATTTGTCATAGACTTAGCGTTCCTTGGTAAATACCGTAATTAATCATAAAGTCAACCGTAATCCCCCGTTACCAACTACTGTATGAACTCATACCGTTGCGTTTAATCTTTACCAAAAGACCGTGCCCTTCCTACCCGGAATCCCTGAAAATACCGTGATATACTTTAATTATACAGTAAGCATTTCTTGCTGACTTAAAGGGACAGTCAGGCGGGTTTTACAACATTGGCCCATCTAGAAGAGAAAAATTCGCTGATCAAGAAAATGTATATGACTATGGGTCGGAAATGTACCGTTTTCGATAGACCTGGCTTCAAAGTGTCCAAAAAAGGCCGACCATCCGCAGATTGTGCGGATGGCCAGTACGCCCTGCGTGTCCGGTATTTACAAGGGATGCTAATGAACCGAATTCATTCTAATTGACTGAGATAGCTGTGAAAATGAGGAGGGTGCGAGAAAATTTCGCATAGTTCATTCGCATAATTTCCGACCGTATCCGATCGAAAATGAAATGAAAAGGCCCCTTACTGCCCCTTTAACATGTACTACCCAATATTACATCTACCATTTCCTGAAAGTACCGTATGTACCCTTTACTATCATAACTTTGTCCGTGTCAATTACCGCAGCCTGTCATACCTTAACTTGTTACCAATTACCGGAACCATTCCGTTATCGATTACTGTAGCATATTCTACAGTAAGCCGTGCGATTTACTTTGCGAAATTTCTACATTGTTTCTTATGATTTTACGGTATATCATAAAATACCGTAACCAGGCTAGCGTGCATTATCATCGAAACGACAGTAACCCAATCTTCATTAATCTTTGTAGAATCGTATCCCAGCTCTTACTAGCTGTTTGCCTTCCACTCATTCTCTGCCTATCTCTGCCTTGCATTTATGTCTCCTAAAATACCTTCTTTCCCTTTCCACTCTCTATTTTTCTTTTTGCTTTTCCTCTATTTTTCTATGTATATGTCTCTCTTTCGACCTCTTTTTGTTATTTCTTCTCCGCGCGCGCTTTCTGTCCGTCTGTTTCTCTCTATCTCTCCCTTGTTTTCTGTTCCTCTCACTATCTCTCTACTCCTGCGCCTCTCTTTTATCTTCATCTCTAACGTTTTCTCCAACTCACCTCGTGTTTCCAGAAAAGTGAACAAATCGTACCGGGGCCGTTCGTCTCCGGTGCTCGTGCACTCGTGGGACGGCATCGGTCGCGTCGGAGTGTACTGCGCCGTGGATCTCCTCTGTGCTCGTCTGCTGCGCGGAGTCCGCCAAATCGACATCGCCGCTTCGGTAGAACACCTCCGGGATCAACGCGACGGTTCGGCCCCCAATCCTCAATTTAAAGGTCAAAAATTCATTTAGGAATGGTTCGCAGTGGCGACCAATTCAAGCTAATCTACGGCTGCCTGGCCCAGGAAGTCTCCGCTCTGTTGAAAACCGCCTCCCAGTAGATCTCTCGTTTGAAAATCTCCCCCATAAGTCGTGTCCCGCCGATGGCTGGTAACCAAAAAAAAAGAAAAGAAATCCCGGACGATCTCTCTCCCTATGCTGAAATATCACATGACTTATGTAATGAATCTGTGTTGACATTTTATTTACATAGACACCGCGCAAAATATCACATGGGATAAAGCCAGAGGATGGAGAGAGAGTGATTATGCCCAGATTATGCGTCGCAAAATGAACATAGACTGGCAAAATTGCAAAGAGGAGGCAGAGAGAGAGGCCTAAGTGAGGCAGAGACAAAGTGAAAAGAGGCAGAGCAGGCGAAGAACAGGGAACGGGCCTGACTACCAGGAGGGGAGCCTAAAAACGACGGGAAAGGGCCTAAACACGGCGGAAAATGGTGCTGGCTGTGTCGGAGCCGCTATGGCTGTCGGTGTCTTCGTCGGAGTGATGAGCCAGGCGGAGGAATGTCTCTTCCAGAGAGGACTGCGCCAGGCAGAAGTCACTCACTCCCAAAGACTCGGCCAGTTTCTGGCACTCGGCGAACATCGAGGACCAGCGGTCGTTTTCAGAGCGGGGGATCTGAAAGTTGAAATTAGTGGGGAGCAAGCATGACAAAATTTGCGAGCGGGCCAGGCCGGAAAAAATTGGGAGCGGGCCGGCTCGTGGCCAAGGTTGGTGGGAGCGTGTGAAAGCGATTTTCCCCCTTTTTCAACGTTCCATTGTGACAGTGTCGTGTTTCGAGTTTTGCGCCATTTATAAACGTCATTTAGCACTGTTTGTGAGTACCACAATTCGGAGAATGTTTGTCTTACTGTAACAACCAATAACCGCTGCTTCCGATTACATACAATTAGTCGCTATTGAAAAAATAAGCTTTAAAAAAACACCAATTGCGAATCAAAAGCGAAGACATATATAATAAATAAATTGCAAAAATCTTAAAAGGGGTGGGTGAGTTTGTACTTTGATTATACGGTACCCTCCACCATCCTGGTAAATTTTTGGCAAGTTAAATTATTTTATGTTAAATCGATCGATCTTTGGCGTAACATCGGGAGCATGCCTGGGCAACCTACCGCGGGTGTCAATTTTGCTAGGCCCCCTTCAATTGTTGAAAGCGTCAAAAATTTGCGACGGGTCTCCTTTTCTAAGAAAAACTGCCGAAAACTTAAAATTGCGACGCCCCTACCGCCCCATATTGGGGAGCTTGCCCATGTATGATCGGGAGAGTGCGTCATTTGGTGTACACACCCTTAACGTTTGGGGCCTAAAATGAGTTAGCCGCCTTAACTTTGTACCCTCAGGGCTTAATTTCCCGAAAATAGTACCTTAACTTCTGCAATTTATGGGTCTCAATAAGATGAATCTATCCTCCACGGCTATGCGACATTACTCAAATTAAAGGCACCGTCAGGGGCCTTTTCGGATTATAAATGAATGGTATGCTAATCGAGTCATTTCAATTGAAATCATTTTCCCCAACAACGCTCCAGCCAACGGCCGTGCGCAAAATGCTTGCCAAGTCTTCATTAGCATACGATTTGGAAAAGGCCCCTTACGAGCCCTTTAAGCTCCAGAATTTAATAGGGTTTTTGCCACAAGTTTCGCAAAAAATCAGCGAAAAAGTTTTAAAAAAAAGTTAAGAGGGGCAACTCATTCTCACTCCCATATCTATAGTTGCTGCCAAAATACCTTCGGCTCGACGTGCCAAAGTTTCGATGTTGCTTGAAAATAAAGCTCGTAATGTAGGATACGGAGGCAAAATACGCAGCCAAATCGGGCGAAGAAAATTTGGGGACTACTCTAGCTATTGTGAGTTCTATTTCAATGTCAAGGCATAGCTCGGGAGACCCTGACAGTTGAGGGACCAACCCTTAACTTTTGGGGCCAAAAATGGGGTAGCCCTCTTAATTCTTGGCCTTCCGATCTGAATTTTTAGGAAAATAGTGCCTAGCGCCCTTAACTTCTTCGTTTTTGGGGGCTCTACCCCACTTAACCTGGGGTAAGCCGACTATACCCTCCCTCCCGAGGTATGACTATAGCTCGGCTAACATTTTCCATCCGACGCCGTACTGCGTACTCGGAAGACACGTTCTCACGACGGAAAAAAACGCATTTGAAGGGAAAAGTATGGGTTTGGGAATTTTTTTCTTGTTCATACGTGCCAAAGTTCTGCTGTTTTTTTTTGTTTTTGAAATTAAGTTCGACATGCAGGATACCGAGGCAATGTACGCAGTCAAATCGGTCGAAATAGCTTTGGCGAGCACTATAGCTCGGCTAACTTTCCCATCCGAGGCCGTATTGCGTACCCGAAAATGCGTTCTTACGGCGGAAAATCGCATTTGAAGGGGGAAAAGAACCATTTTTCCCTTACTCACCTGCCACTTGAGTGTTAGTGCGTGGCTGTCCCTGTGCGTCTTCAACTTCGCCTGAGGGTACTTCTGAGCCACTCCTCCGATCACCCTCTCCTTCATTTCCGGCGACGGAGCCACCATGGTCAGGGTGAAGTTATTTCCGAACCTAAACTCAAAATTTTAGCCCCAGTCCTTTAAAATCTCACCTAGACTTCAGTTGTTGGGACGATCCGAGAGCGATGAGCCTTCCTTTGCTGAGGACACCGATGCGGCTGCAGAGAGCCTCACACTCGTCCATGCTGTGAGAGGTGAGGAGGAGGGCGGAGTCGGAGGAGTCACGAACGGTGGTGAGGACTTCCCAAACGTCTCTTCTGGCCTTAAAAGAGGGATTTTATTACCTTAACTGAGACATTTTATACCTTGGGATCGATTCCGGCTGTAGGCTCGTCCAGGATAACAATTTTCGTCGAAGAGAGGAGAGCCAGACCGACGCTGATTTTTCTCCTCTGGCCACCACTGAAAAAGAGGGTTTTAGAGAGAGAGAGAGAAAGAGAGAGAGAGAGAGAGAGAGAGAGAGAGAGAGAGGCGACAAACCTGTAGTATCGGACCAACTTGTGGCCATGGTCTGTCATTCCGACGGCCTCCAAAACGAGGTCCGCCTTCTCCTCGGGGCGCTTGAATCCGTGCATCCTAGCAATCAATGTGAGAGTTTCCCTTCCCGTAAAGTCCATCATCATGGCGTCGAATTGGGGACAGTAGCCAATAGCCTGTAAAGGAATATGTTAATTTGTCAGCCATGCCTTCCTATCATGGCTGGACATAGAGCGTTTGATGGCTTGATTCGTTAGCCCCCCAAATGGTGCCTTGGGAGCATACACGGGCACTACACCGTCAATAGGGTCGCAGCGAGACCTCCGCCCTTTAAAAATTGCCTATAGGAGAACATAGCGATACATCCCTCCATGCAGAATTCTTCTTGGCGAGACCCTCCAAGCCGTCAAAGTCGGGCTGACGCCCATGTATGCTTGGGAGTACCGTAAGCCCCCTCTAACTTTTTGCTATCATTTTCACCCAGACGCCGAATTACGTAGGTAACGCAAGTACCTCATCTCCACTTATGCTTCCCATTCATTTATGTCATCCGTACTTTGCTCGGCTCAACAGGATATAACTGAAGAGTGGTAGCAAATCGTATTTTAGTAAATTTTATAGCAAATCAGGATTCGGTCGAAAACTTTGTTAGAAATGAAAATGATTAGTCAATCAATCCCACTCAGTATAACTGATCTTTTTTTTTTGAAAGCCGCATTGTCATATTTCATTCTGCCTCACGGACAGTTGTATGGCCGTAGCGATTCGTATTTTAGGCAAATTTTCAAAAGGAAAAAGGGGGGATTTGGCAAAAACTTTGGTGAAAAACTTCGTCATCTCCACACGTGTACCTGAAGACGTACATGCATAAATCGTTTTTATTAGGAATAGCTGTTACTTGGAGGGGGGGGGGGTCGAAAAAGGGGTTTCAACCATATGTGGATGTGAGATGTTTACGGGACCTACGCGATCCAGTTTGTTTAAGCAGTAGAATCGATGTCTCTGAACGCCCGCCCCTAAACGTAGTGCATCGAGGAGACCTCACTTATGATATTCCCATATAGCTGTCGCCAAACGATCATCCTGCCAAAAACGGCTTTAATGCAGCGATACTCAGCGATACTAGTGTGCGAGAAGCGCAGACGCAGAGAAAAAGCGGCTTTTAACAGCCGGTGCTCGTTTGGCGAGAGCTATATATAGGGTACGAAAAGTTCCCTATAGGGCCTTGATAGGGCCTGGGCGGGAATTTGAATTTTTTGAATAAAGTGGAGGTTTTGTGACAATTTGAAGACTAACATTCTTTTTTTACATAATATTTTATAATAATTAAATTTTTATTCTTTAAATAAAATTCACAAAATAATTTATAAAGTTTTTAAATTAAAAAAATTGATATGGAACGAGTATCTTTATAGTGTGAATCTCAACAAATGAACAACAGTGTAACAACTTGTGAAACCAATCCACTAAAGTAAAGAAAAAACTGTTTTGTGTAAACACTTTGAATACCCGCTCAGGCACTATTCGGCCAATTGGCCCAATAGAGCCGGCCAAAAGCCCTATAGGGCCCAGGCCTTATGAGGCCAAGGCCCTATCAGGCCCAGGCCCTGGGCCTTGGCCTGGGCCGTCCACCCCTGGAAAAGGAAGCGACTGTCTGCAGCCGTGGACCAGATAAGTCGAAGCAATGAGGCCACCACTCGTTAGAATATTGCCGTGACTTAGCATAACCGTTCCGTTCCGAACCGCTCGACCGTTTCCAGAACCATCGATCCGATTAGCATACCGAATTCCGCCATAAAACCCCTCCTTTCCACCCCTTTGCTCATTCTCAACGGTCTCTACGATGCCTGCTGCCAAGGAGGACACCTGGGCCTTCCAGCCCATCGGCTCTCCCTTCCCCGACAACCCGGTTCGCGTGCAGAACCAGCAGAACATGTACGTGGCTCTGTGGTACAAGCACGGCAAGCCCTGCCACGGAAGGGCCTGGAACAACGACGGAGGAGTGGAGTGCTCGTTCCCCTACAGCAAGGTGGAGCTCAGCGGAAAGACGGACTTGGGAGGGCAGATCCAGATCCTCACCTACAAGGGAGACTACAACTCTCTCGGATACTGGTCAGTCTTGCCTTCTGAAGCATTGAAGGTTGCTTCAGGTACGAGTGGCTGCCCTACAGCACCATTGAGAAGCAGGAGAAGCACAGGGAGCTGGTCCGTTGTGGAAACTCCACTCCCGTCATCATGAAGTGCAGCGATGGAAAGGAGCGTCTGGGCTACCTGGATCTGGGCACCGAAGTCGCCTTGGTTTCGCTTAACGGCAAGACGGAGAAGGTGGAGGGAGGCAACTGCAAGCAGCTGATGGCCATCTTCCGCAACCTAAACCCGCCTCCCACGGGGCTCAAGGTCTACGACGACCTGTGGTACGACATCAAGTACGGAGACGCGTTCCCGAAGAACGCCGTGCCCGCCGACGACCGCCAGCTCAACACCTCCACCGGACCCATGTTCCAGTGGGTTTTGACACGAAATTATGGGCTTAACGCACTGTTCTAGGTACGTGGCCCTGTGGTACAAGCACGGAGAGCCCGTGTTCGGCCGTGCCTACCCCAACAACGACAAGGTTGCTGCCCACTTCGGCAGGAACAACCAGGAGAACGCGGGACCCGAGGTGGGATCGATGCAGCTGCTGACGGTGCCGGAGAGGAGCTGCATGGGCCAGGAGTACAAGTGGCTGACTCTCAGCGAGGGAAAGGCCGGCGGATGGACGACGGTGCATGTGGGCAGTGCGATCCCCTGCATTCTGAAGGAGGCCTCGGGACAGGAGGTGCTGGGCAATCTGGACATGGCGTCGGAGAGGGCGTCGGCCGGATGGGAGGGCAAGGAGAAGATCATCCAGGGACCGGCGGTGCAGCAGCTCAAGGTGCTCTTCAAGAGACGCCTCGCTTAGAAGATTTCATCCGTTATCCACGCCATCCACAAATGAACGCGGATTTCATTGTGTTGTTCTTACAAAACTGGTTCTATCTTTCTTTATTTTGTTGGGTACACAGTTTATTTTGTGATGTGTTTGGTTTTTTTATAGCTGTCGCCAAACCGAAATCATATGCTAATTGCGGAAACATGCAAAGCATGCTCTGTAGACAATGATTAGAATATGAATTTCCCATAGCAACAGAGCATCACTTGAACATTCTAATTTTATTGGCATGATTCCAATTTGGCGACAGCTATAGCTGTCGCCTCGCCAAACCGAAATCATACGCTAATTGCGAAAATGTGCAAAGCATGCTCTGTCGTCTACTGATTAGACTACGAATTTCAATGTCAACAAAGGATCACTGGAACATTCTAATTTTATTGGCATGATTCCAATTTGACGACAGCTATATACCGTACAGTTACAAGCCATATCACGAGTCTTACTACTCTTTCGGTAGCAGTACGCAATATGGCGTGTAACTGAAATCGGTTCTTGTCAGTACAACACATTATTACTGTGATTTCTAACCACGTACCAATGTTTCCCAATGTGTTATGTTTGTTTTGTTTTATACCGTCTAAAAATTTGTGACTATTGTCGGATTGTCCTCAGTTTGTTTTTTGTCACTGTTATGTGAACGCTTTTTCGGAAGCAGTACGCAATATGCCGTGTGATTGGAAATAGCTCTTGTAGCATAAACCATGGCTGGGCATGCATTTGGGGGGCTCGATTTGTATACCCCTAAATGGGACATGAAATGTTTTGGGGACTCGATTTGGAAGCCCCTCATAAGGGGTCTCTAAAAAAGGGCCCAAAAGGAAAAGGGGTCTGTTGTTGGATTTTCTCTTGCTTTACATGTATTTTCTTTGTGTCTAGGCTGAAAATGGTTCTAATTAGTGAGGCATAGTCGGCGAAAATGCGCCAATATTTCCGTGTTGTACTTGCATCATATGTGGGCGTGCCCTAATTTGGGAACTTCTATTAGTTAGTTCAGCAAGAAAAAAAAATATTTGAAAACATCGGTTGCTCGCAGTTATTTGTTTGAAAAGTAGAGAAACCACAGGCTTTTGCAAAGGTGGGCGTGGCCTAATTTGGCGGGCAAATTACCAGATAAAAGAGACTTCTGAACTTACAATCTGCTCCGTGACGTCGTGGTTATCAATCCTCGCCGCTCCTCTCGTGGGGAAAGACTGTCCCGTGAGAATGTCGAAAGTCGTCGTTTTCCCGGCGCCATTCACTCCCAAAAGGCCGAAGCACTCGCCATTCCTCACTCCCATCGTCAGGTGGTCGACGGCCTTCACCGATCCAAAGTACTTGCTCATGTCCTGAAAAACTACTCTTGAATGGGCTTCAGTAACCGTTTTTTACAACTACCCGCTGTTTACAAGGCTCAGACAGTCGAATTGTGCTTGTTCCAAATTTCAAAAGACACACGGCGTTTAGTGCAAACATTGCTAGCAGGTATCATGTAAAATATGTGAATTCACCGTCTTTTCACAAGCTTCCGGAATCATGTTCACACGAAAAATTGCCATAGTTCATAGTTCTCGGGTATTTACGTCAGTTTTTATGTATTTTTACCATACTTGTGCAACCCACGGCCAGTTCTCACGGGCCGGCCCGCTCTCCAAAAATTTAGGGCCCGGCCCGCGGTCGAAAATTCCAAAAGTTGAAAAAAAAAGTTTTTCACGATTTATGTGCAGTAACTGCGTTTCTATTGTAAGTAATGTATAAAATAACTATGGCAAAAAAGTTTTGTCGACCGGGGATCGAACTGGGGCAACTTCGGATTACCAGTCCGACCTCTTAGCCACTCGGCCATGAAAAACATACAAAATTTATATAGGGTAGTTCGAATCCTCCTACACATGGTATGTTTTGCACAATTAGAACTGTGTTTTGCAACACACAGAACTTAAAAATAATAACTTTGAAAAGAGTTACATTTAAAAATCGATAATAAGGGCGAGCCAGCCCGTTCCTCAGATTTTCTCGGCCCGACCCGCTGATCAGCCACCCTTGACTCGGACTACCTAGTGAAACTATCACCCATGCGACCAAGGTTCGATCCCGGCCGGGGCACTTAATTTTTGCTAACTTAGAAGTAGTTCAAAAATGTAGACGTATTATGGCATTTGAAAGGGTTTGAAAAATTATGTAAGCTGAAATAACGATTTAAATAAATTTTAATTTGATGAGTTTACAAACAAACCGGACCGACACTATTCAAGGCTTGTACAATTGCCTAATTAAAATTTATTTAAATCGTTGGTAAATCGTTTAACTATGATGCCTGCCTATGCATCGTGCAAAAAGTCCCTGATGGTCCCCCCTTAAGCTCACCTTAACTTCGAGTAGCAGTGATCCTGTGGAGCTCTGTTCCTCCACCAAATCCCTCTCCCTCACAATGTCCACATCCTCGTCATCGGCCACCCGGGTGTCTTCACGGAACGTGTGTCGCAGGTCCCAGACCTGATTCCACCCCCTTCGCACACACTTGAACTGGAAGGCGATGAAAAGGGTGAATGAGAGCAGGCCGAACACAGCCATGCAGGTGAGATTCTTGCCTGAAATATTGGAGTTTGGGGCCCTAATTTCCCGCCTTACCCAACTGATCCCATGCCCATAGGTCGGTGGAAGGCGAGGGAAGAAGGGAGCTCAGGGAGATAGTCATCAGGCCGTTTCCAAGGGCGAACGAGGGCAGAATCATCAGGAGAATGGTCTGAAACCGACAAATTAAGAAATATTTTGGGTAAAAATTCACCCTGATGGCTTCGGTAACGGCGGTGTCCACTTGGCCCATGAGGATGGTGGTAAGGATGGCGATGATGACGAGGGCTGAAAAGAGGAATACTCAAAAGCTATAATTTAGCCTTCTTAAAACTGCAAATACAACCCTGTACCCTACCCACAAACTGTAGTTTGAGCCCTACACATCATAATATAGTTTAGCCCACCCCCCCCCCACCATACCTGGTCAACGTACCGCAGGGGTATATTTTGCGACACCCCCCTCTATTAGAAAACTTTTTCAAAATTTGCGGCGGGCCCCCTCCCTTTACAAAAATTGGGTAACCTCCCACTAAAGCCCACCAATTTTAGTTTGACCCCCATTCATCATTATCCCTCCCTAACTTAAGCTTGGTGACTATTGAATGCTTCATTGCAGAGTTAAGTCCCACATCATTGTAGCCCCCTTTTCTACGAATTAAGTGAACCCAAGCTCAGCATTAGGCAGTCAAGCCCCAAAACTGTATAGCTAAGCCCCCCACACAATTATCAATAAGACCATCCTCTACCCATAAACCGTAACTTACCCCCTTCCATTATACAAAACAGAAACCGTAATTCGCTGAATGTCTCATTGGGGGGGGGGGGGGGGTCGCGCCACAATCAAATTTTGAATGAGGGGGGCGATTTTGCCACCGCACCGAGTATGCGCTGGGGGGGGGGGGGGGTGTGATTTTGGAATAATTGTGAGGGTGCTATTGCAACCGGTAAACAAAACACAAGTGTACCCCCGTCAAGCGACTGGGTCATTTTGGCTCAAATATCAAAACCCCACAAAATGTTTATTTAGCGGAGACAGAGGTGGGTGTCGGGCAACCATGGCAAAATCGCGGGCCGGCCCGGATCGGCCCGCTTCCAAATTATTTTTGTGCTATTTCGCAGTATTAAAAATAAACCTGCAATGGCGGCGACGATCTGCCAGATGACCAGAAGAACATTCGCTTTTGAAGGCGATCCGAAAATGAAGGAAACCGTGTAGATGAAGGGCATCACGGCCCAGAAGTACAACATCCACATCATTACAACACTAAAGATATATAAGCATAAAGAAATCTATGAAGAAACTACAATTCGAGGTAGCCGGTCATCCACTTCGAAACGATGAACATGACGAGGAAGGCGCCGCAGATCAGGGAATAGAAGATGAAGTCGTACAGGAGGGAGCCACCCCAGAAGACGATTGGGGAGATGCCAGTGAGGGATTGCTGAAAAGAAATCAATGATCAGGGCGTGGCTTATTTTTGAGTGAAAAATTGGAAACCAGCAATGTTTGGAACAGTGGGCGTGGCCTACCATAAAAATTAGGTGTAACCAACTTTCGATCCACTGGAATCGAAAAAGAGTGTGACTTTTACGACAAAAATCTTCGTGGGCGTGGCTTATTTTAACAAGATGTATTTAGATTTTTGTGAAGGTGTAAATTTTCCCGTAATCAATTTCGGCCAAATTCGGTTGGTGTGCGGAAAAAAGCGACAAAATGGGCGTGGCCAATTTTTGTAGTAGACATAACAAATCGACACAATTATGGGCGTGGCCAAAATCGAAAAAAAGGTTTTTCGGCAAATTCTACTGTGGGCGTGGTCAACTTCGATCAAATGAACACTACCCATTTTGGTAAAGTAGGTGTGACCAAGTCCAAATTCTATTGTGGGCGTGGCCAATTTCGATCGCATTCTATTGCGATCAAAATCAACCAAATAGTCGTGACCAAGTTCATAGTAGGTATGGCCAATTTTTGACCAAATGTGGGCGTGGCCAAAATTCGACAAATTCTGCGAGTCAAAACAGGAAAAAGTGGGCGTGTCCAAACTTGTCTAACCAAAAGAACACGATTCGATTTTGGTAAAGTGGGCCCGGCCAATTTCGACGAAATGGTTGATAAAGTGGGCGTGGCTTAATTTTTATAACGAAAATCCCCCTTTTTTACCTGATGGGCAAACTGAGATTTCCTCTCATCCACGTAGAACATAACATATGTGGATGTGACCAGGGCAAGCGCCAACATGAGAAGAGGACCCAAAATGTTGTTGATGAGGCCGGCGTTGAAGATTCTGGAGGATGAGGCCGGAGGGGCGAAGGAGTAGATGCCCGTGTGGATGTAACCTGAAAAAAAAAACAATAGATTTAGGATTTTAAGAGAAAACTGTGTGGAAATCGGTGGAAATCGGCATTTTGCATGAAAAAACCGTGCGCTGATTGGTATTTTTCACAGAAAACCGTGTAACAATCGGATTTTTTCGTAGAAAACCGTGCGGCAATTGGCATTTTTCACAAAAGCCGCGCATAAATCGCGGGGTTCTCAAATGACGGGTCGGGCCGGGCCGAGAGATTTTTTTGGGCGGCCCGGCCCGGCCGGCCCGTTTTTGAAAATCAAATTTTTAATTTTTGTATAAATAGGTGCAATAATTTTTTAAACTCTTATAAATACCGTAATAGTGTTTGTTACTAACATATAAGTTAATATTAGTCGTACAAAAAAGAATGTCACCGACCGGGATCGAACCCTGGTCGTGTGGGTGGCAATCTGACTGGGTGGTCCAGGGTAAACGGGCCGGGCCGGCCCAAAATTTTGAAAACGGCCCGGCCCGTGAGAACCCCGATAAATCGGCATTTTCCCAAAAAACCGTGCAACTATCGGCACTTTCCACAAAAATACCGTGCAGAAATCGGCATTTTCACGGAAATCACCGCGACAATCGGCATAAATCCCAGAAACCCATGCTAAATTCGGCAATTTATAATATAAAACTCCGATTTCCTCGCTAAAATCATAACTTTACCTGGTCCAGCAGTCCTCAGCCGGGCGTTTCCGATCAAATTCACCGAAGACGGCAGGGCATGGGCGGCTCGGCTATTGAACAGGGCCTAAATCATGCCCATTCATTGAAAATTTCAAAAACCAGCTCACATAGATGCCATCACTCTGGAAAACAGCACCCATTCCGGTGGCTGGAATCGTCTTGGGTAGATTGATTGTCTCCTCGGTCAGATTAGCTCCCGGCTTCAGTGTAACCATCTTAAATAAGCATAAATCAAAGCCGAATTCTCAAATTTACCTTGAATTGAGGCGTTGTGGATATAATGTCTTTGTAGATGTCAGCCACTCGGGACGCCTCGTTGGCTTGGAAGATCATGCGCGATTGGCCGAAGGTAGCAGGGTCCAGGAGGCGGTCTGAAAAAAGACTATTCTGTGCCATTTTGACGCAAAATGTGACAATGGGTTCGTATTTAGCTGGGTAAATCCCACCCCATAAAAGCAGTTTGGCCCCACTGTCGAAGTTAAGCCCCATCCAGGGGTGGGCCATGAGTTTGTAGTTCGATTCTACTGCACCCCCCTCTTGAAATAATGTTGACAAGTTAATTCATATCGATTGATTTTCATGCATAATCGATAGAATTTGGAGTATCGATCGTTGTTTTCGGCCACCGGCACGCCTTCTTGATATAAAAAGCTTGTAATTACAAACTATGGCCCACCCCTAGCCCCATCTCACGACCTTTCTGCTTTACGCAATTTGGGAAGTTCACCGTCATTGCGTACCGGCCACGGACCATTGGCGGGAATTCAAAAATTTCCCCTGCGGGGATTACGGTCGCTCAATATGATGCTGTCGACATGGGAAAGTTGATTGTTGTAAATTGTGTATTTTTTCATATTTTTGCTACATTTTTTTCGTATTTCATTAAGAAAAGTAAATCAGAGTCGTAATTTTAACGAAATATACCACAAAAAAGCGAAAAAATGGATAAATAAGGTCTTTTTCTTACCCAAAGGACCCAATTTAGATTATAATGGCACTGATCCGTGTGTTTACATTTTCTTTGGTATGTATTAACACTTTTAAAGCATGTGTGCTCTTTTCAAAGCAAAAGCAATGGTGGAACTCTTCAAACCCTACAAATATCGTGATTTCATTCGATTTTTCTCATAAAATGAATTTATTACTCGGGTTTTCACTTTATGCCACTTTTATTTGCTATATTAGACTTGTTTTAATCGTGAAATAAAGAAAGAGCCGTCCATTTTTGCGATTTCAATTGTTTTTGCGCCGCGCGGCGGCTGCGTTGCGGCTCGGCCGACGTTTCCATTACCGCCTACTTCCCGTCCAGAAAGGCCGTGATCTTCAGTCTTTCATGAGGGGGGCTCAACTATAACGAGAGAGTCTCTACTGATATCATAGTTCTCACGGGCCGGGCCGACTTGAAAAAAAATCCTCGGCCCGACCCGGCCTGTTCACTCGGACCACCCAGTCAAACCGTCACCCACATGACCAAGGTTCGATCCCGGTTGGGACACTTTATTTTTGCTAACTTAAAATTAGTTTAAATGTGTAATAGAAATATAATTAACGATAAGTGTTTTCGGGGTTTAAAAAAATTACCGTAAGCTAAAATAACGATTTAAATAATTTTTAGTTTGACAAGTTTACAAACCGGGCCGGGCCGACACTTTTCTCAGCCCGGTCCGTTTTGGCCCGGCCCGTTATTTGAGAACTATGACTGATATTGTATACCAAGTAAATTAAGCCCTACCTCCATCATTTCCTCCGGAATGCAGGGTGAAGTGGGAGAGATAGGCGACGAAGCCGAGGATAAGGAAGGGAAGGGCGATCTGAATGAAAGTGTTCATACGAGAAAGAGAGAGAGAGAGAGAGAGAGAGAGAGAGAGAGAGAGAGAGAGAGAGAGGCAATGTACCTGAGTGATCAGTTGTGGCCAGTTCCTCACTGTGTACAGGATTCGCTTGACGAAAATGGCGTGGAGTTGGGCGAGAATCAGGTGAATTCCGCGATTTACGGGATCTGGAAAGCAAAGAAATTAGATATTTCCACTAACAATACATGGGCGTTAACCCGACTTTGAGAGCTGGGGGGTTTCGCCAAGAAGAATTTGAAATAGAAGGGGGAGGGGTTTCGCTAGGTCCCTCCATTGGCCATTTTTAAAAGTGGGGCCTCGCTTCGACCAAAGCGACGGAACTAAACCCAGGTATGTTTTTTATTTGGGGGTCCAGATTTACCCATGATTACGGGGGCGGAGCTTCTTAAATTCAGCCAATTAGGCGAAGTCTTTAAGCTTTCAAGTCGTCCGCAAACCAGCCGATTGCCCCAAAATAATACCTGGTCAACGTACCGCATGGGTATATTTTGCGACAAACCCTTCTATTAGAAAACCCTTTCAAAATTTACGGCGGGCCCCTCCCTTTACAAAAATTGGGTAAAAGCCAAATTGCGACACCCCCCCCCCCACCACCGCCGCGTTGCGCGGTGGTTGACCATGTATGCCCAAAATTAGGGGCGGGGTCAAAATGGGTAAGGAGGACGGAGTCAAAGTGGGCGGTGCCAAAAAAGATCTGATCCAAACCACCTTTAATAACCCCTACGGACAAGCAAACTGCACCCACAATTTAGGGGCGGAGCCTGAGTGGGCGGAGCCAAAAACAATACGTTTCAACCACCCGGTTGCCTCATAATAAGGGACAGGGCGTAAATTCCACCTCTGGCCAGCTAGCTGGTTAAAAATCAGGACCGCACAAAAAAGTGGGCGTGGCCAAACTCACCCCTCTGGCTTTCAATCAGTCTGTGGTTGAGGTCGTCGGCATCGGCAAAGGCGAGGTTATCTCTGGGGTCGCATAACTCTCCCACCCTCAGGAATACCTAAAAAGAAAGTCAGTAGATCAAAACTACCGTAACCATCTAACCTGTTCCAGTGTGTTCAACGACAGGCCGAAACTCGCAATCTTCAGGGCCTTTTGGTTGTCCTCGAGTTTCTTGAACAGCTCCGGGAAGCTACAGTAATCCGTAAGTTATCGAATTTATTTTTTGACCTACGCTTTCTGTTCGTCCTTGGGAAGGATGATCTCCAGTTGACGGCCGTGTGACTCTCCCAACTTGGCACCTTTCACGTACTGCGAAGCTATGGGCAAAAGTTTGTCTCCCTCGGTTTTTACGTCACAGTCCTCCTCCACCACGACTGTCATTACGTATCCGGTTCCAAATCTGGAAAAAATACCTTAAAGGGACAGTCAGGCGGGTTTTACAACATTGGCCCATCTAGAAGAGAAAAATCCGCTGATCAAGAAAATGTATATGACTATGGGTCGGAAATGTACCGTTTTCAATAGATATAGCTTCACAGTGTCCAAAAACGGCCGACCATCCGCAGATTGTGCGGATGGCCAGTACGCCCTGCGTGTCCGGTATTTACAAGGGATGCCAATGAACCGAATTCATTCTAATTGACTGAGAGAGCTGTGAAAATGAGGAGGGTGCGAGACAATTTTGCATAGTTCATTCGCATAATTTCCGACCGTATCCGATCGAAAATGAAATGAAAAGGCCCCTTACTGCCCCTTTAATTTTGGCAAAAAACGGGTGGAACTCACTTCTGTTTAAGGTTCTGAGGGGTGCCGCAGCAGGCCACGTGGCCCTTGGACATGATGGCCACACGGTCGCCGAGAAGTTCAGCCTCGTCCATGTAGTGGGTGGTCAGGAGGACGGTTCTGGAAAATCGTTGTGAATAAAATAAGCCATGTCCACTTGGCCAAACTAGGTAACGCTCAATATTTCGGTAGAAATTAACCACTTCCACGCAGGCCACGCCCATTTTACTCTGCTACACTCGACCGGTCGAAATAGACACGCCACGCCCACTACCAAATGAGGTTAATTTAGTTAGATCATGTCACGTCTACTCGGTCAAACTAAGCCACGCCCACTAAGTGTGTGGGCCCCACTTACCGCAGACCCCCATCTTTTGGGAGGTGTGGGGAGAACTGAGCCACGTCCACGACCAAACAACGCCAATTTGGTTAGCTCGGTCTAATTACGCCACGTCCCTCCCGTAGCAAACAACGCCACACCCACTTTGTCAGTTTACAGTATGCCCTAATAAGAGCACTCCCACTCGTTCAAACTAAGCCACGCCCCGGATCAGCCATGTACACCTGGTTCCCTACACCCTGCCTTCACGGACTCTGGCAAACTATGTCACGCCCCTACCTATCTAAGCCACGCCCACACCATCAAACTAAGTGACACCGACTACCAAACTATGCCAATTCGGATAAACCATGTCACGCCAACTTGGTCAAATTAAGCCACGCCCACTGGTCCGTGCTACGCCACTGCCACACTGTATTGCTAAGCAACGCCCACTTTGACAGTTACATAACACCCAATCTAATTAGGCTACTCCCACTCGATGAAACAAATGATAAGCCTCGTTCCGTATCACACAACGCCATATTCACCCGGTGTAACTTCGCCTCGCCTTTTAGCGACAACTAGGCCACGCCCTTATCAAACTAAGTCACGCCACGGGCACAAAATAAGCAAAATGCCACTCGGTCAAACTAGGTCACGCCCACTACGTCTGACTAGGGTACGCCCACTCGGTCGAACTAGGCCACGCAACTATGAAGAGCTCTACCTGATATGCTAAACACACTTTTCACGCATTTTCTAGAGAAAAGGGACTAATTTAAAATTTCGGCCTTTTCTGTAAAATCTCTCAAAAACATTACAACATTACTATGCTATTTCTCAAGACTTTTATTTACCTGCGAGCCTTCTCAAACTCCAGGAGTCGCACCACGTCTCTCCTCGCTCCTGGGTCCATTCCGGCCGTCGGTTCGTCGAGAAGAACCACTCGGCTGTCTCCAATCAGCGCCAGACAGACGCATAGCTTCCTCTTCATTCCTCCCGACAGATTCATGGATAACTGAAATTAGCATAACTTTAGTCACAACGAAAAGAACTCACCTCGTGATTCTTATCAGTCAACTCCAGATTGGCGAGCAGGGGCTGGGCCTCTTCCTGATACTTGCTCGAGGCGCCTTTGAGACCGTGGATGAACCACAGATGCTCGTCCACGGTCAGCTTGTCGAAGAGAGCATTTCCTTGGGGACAGAGCCCAACGTTGTGATGCGTTTGGCCCAGGGAGACGTCTTGTTGGCAGATGCGAACGGTTCCTGGAAATACAAATTTAATACAGTAACATAATGCATTCAAACATGTTTGAATTATCACTAAGAAAAGAGTAACAATATCGTACATAGACACACTCCGTGGCTTGGGTCGTGGCGAGACCCCACCTTTGAAAAACGGCCTATCCAGCGATTTTATTTGTTAAAAAAGGCTACGCCCACAAGGTCTAAATAACAAGGGAATGGATTTTCATCAGTGTGGCCAAATGAAATGAAGTATATCGCAAAGTGTGCCCCTATACTTCAGTTTTAAGGTAATGTTTTCAGAATCTGCTTTCGACCCTTGGTTTTCGAGAAAACGCAATTTTTCTGTGGTCCACCCCACTGTCAAATTCGGTTCCCAAAAGTGGCCGGTGCGCGGGTCATATCAAAGTGTGATTTGGTGGTGCACTGGTAGAGTGTCGGACTAATATGCAAAAACTTTTTGGTTCGAATCTTTGCGATGTTATTATTTTTGCTTTTGTTATAAAAAAAGTGAAAATGTTTTTGCAATGTATATTGTTTAACGCTGTATTTCTAATTTCAATTAACATTAAGATTTAAAATGATTTATGTGTTTTTCATAATAACAAGTTATAAAAGAAAAATGTGCAACCAATTAAACCGGAAAACATTCCACAATACGTCTTCGCTTTCTTTATAACAAAAGCAAAAATAATAACATCGCAAAGATTCGAACCAAAAAGTTTTTGCATAGTAGTCCGACACTCTACCAGTGCGCCACCAAAACACTTTTTGATGTGACCCGCGCGCCAGTCACTTTCGACAAGCGAATTTAACAGTGGGGTTGATCACAGAAAAATGGCGTTTTCTCGAAAACCAAGGGTTGAAAGCAGATTCTGAAAACAGTACCTTAAAACTGAAGTATAGGGGCACACTTTGCGATATACCTCATTTTATTTGGCCACACTGATGAAAATCCATTCCCTTGTAAGCTAATAGTAATTCATAGGGTTACGTTGGGGCATGTCCCATGAGAATACTTGCAAATTTATTCCTAAATGTTTGAGCCTGAATACAATGCATTTCAATCGACTAGGTGCATCCAAGAATTCACACAAACGATCTGAGCGACATGACGATGCTTGTATTTGCTCGAAGCGGCCTGAGGTAACCCTGATTCATTCCAGCGGCCTCAGGTTTCAATAAGTTGTTCCAAGCGGCCCTCTTTTATGACAGCGGTCTGGAGGTGCCTGAATGCGTTCCAAGAGGCCTCGACGACCCTCAACTTGGTCCACGAGGCCTGAGGTTGCCTGGATTAGTTCGAAGCGGCAACGGAAACCCTTGTTCATTACAGCGGCCTGAGGGCGCCTGAATGCGTTCCAAGCGGCTCGCATTTGTTCCAAGCAGCCTGACGTATCCAAAATTTCAGTCACAGGCTATCTTCAACTCGTTCCAAGCGGCCTGAGATTGTCGGGATTCCTTCCAAGTGGTCTGAGGTTCCCCGAACGTACTGCAAGCCGCACGACACTGCCCGAAATCGTACCAAGTAGCTTTAGGCTGCCTGGAATCTTTTCACGCTGCCTGATGCATCCAAAATTTCATTCAGACGGCCTGAAGCTACCCTCAACGCGGTCTAAGCGGCCTACGTTTGTCTAGATAAGTTCCAAACGTCCAGAGATTACCCTAGTCTATCCAATCGGCCTCTGGTTACCTGGATTTGTTCAAAGCGGTCTCAGGTTACCAGGGTCGCTAAACAGAATCCTTTTTTAAGGTTTCGTCACTTTTAAAAGCATTTTCATGCCTTACTTCATGGTTCCCCAGCTGTTTCGCAGCCCTACCCACCCCTCCTAATTCTCACTTCCCCGGGCAACCAGTCAACAAGACAGCCACATCTTTGTGAGTCTACTTCTGACTCACCCCTGCTTTCCCTCCCTATCTCTCCAGTCAACACCACCTGTACAAGCGAACAAAGAACAAACCTGCCGTCGCCTTGACTAGACCGGAAAGGATAGAAAACGTCGTACTCTTTCCAGCTCCGTTGTGACCGAGAAGTACCGTAACCTAGATATATACAGTAAAAAGAGTTTTTGGGGACGGCCCGGGTATGCAAAATAAAATTTAAAATTTTGTATAAATCAAGAAAATAATTTTAATAACTTTTTTAAATAACTTAATAGTGTGTGTCACTAACATATAAGCAACCATGGCAAAATCGCGGATTTGATTTTTACATTGAAATAATGCATAAATTTTTGGACGGGCCGCAGCCATGGTTGCATATAAGTCAGTATTCGGTGTACAAAAAAGAATGTCACCGACCGGGATCGAACCCTGGTCGTGTGGGTGGCAATCTGACTGGGTGGTCCAGGGTAAACGGGCCGGACCGACCCAAATTTTCCAAGTAGCCCGGCCGTGAAAACGATGAGAGTAACAAAAAATACCAACCTGTCCGGGATAGGCGCGAAGGGAGAATCCATCCACGGCCCTTTCTCCAGTCTCCGACCAAATTTTCACAAGATTTTTCACTTCAATGTCGGGAATTGTCCTGGCAAGGCCTGAATCCTCCTCATTCGCGTCTTTTAGGCCCTTGGACTCCGCGTGGTCCGTGGAGTCGAACTAAAAACAAAAATTTTAGTTTTTTTGTTGAGAACTCACATTCTCGCGGGCGAAAAAGCCACGAATATTCAAGTCGCTGTTTCCGAGGAAGAAGTCGAAGATGAGGGTCAGGGCGTTCATCAGCAGGATGTCGACAATGAGCATGATCACGGCGTATCCGATGGTGAATTGGTAGGATCCGTTGGAGAACATGTTCAGCCAGCCCAGAGAGTGTTCTGAAAAAGTGGAATTTATCTAAAGAAGCCGGAAAGTAGCCCATTTTTCTCTTGATAAGTTAAATTAATAGTGGTCCTTGGTGACAACCGGGTGGCAGCAATTACACACAGGTTGCCCCTGTGGATACCCGGGTGGTATTAGTACCCTCGCGGTGATTTCTTAACGTTATTGCCAATAACAATTAAATAATTGCGGTTCTTACTGCCAACCGGCTGGGAGCAGTCAAATTATTGAAAATCCTTAGTGACAGCCGGTGAACGGAAATGGTAAGGGAGGTCTTCAGTGACCTGGGTGGCAGCAGTAGTCATACAAATAGCCTTAATGACAAACGGGTGGCAGCAGTCACCGCTTCCCCTTAGTGACAGCCGGTTGGCAGCATCTACATCAATATACCGTAACTGCTTAGAGACACCCGCGTGGCAGAAGTAATTGTAATATCCGTAGTGACACCCAGGTGGCAGCAATTACATTTCTTAGTGACACCTGGGTGGCAATAGTTACAAAAAATGGGTCTTATAGACACCCAGGTGACAGAAATTTATCAAGAACACTATGAAAACACATTTCCCTCTGATCGAAACGCTGCGGCGACTACAATGCCCACCAAAAAACCCGAGCGGTAATCGGCAGCTTTCATACAATAGCCTGAGGCATTCAGAATTGTTTTCGATAAAAACTATACTTCGATTGGTATTTTTGTAAATACTCTACAGAAAACGGCAAATATCAGTCAATACTCACCTCTATACATGTTCTCGCTTATCGCCACCACTGCGTAGTAGAAAGCTCCGTTGATGTTGAGAGAGGACAGGAAGCAGAGAGCGATGTCCTCGGAACGGGGAGACCTGTAGTAGGGAAGGACGACCAGGATGATCCAGGCGATGATGACCACTGAAAATAGACCTTTAAATGAAAAACAAGGCTGAAAACAGACCTTTAATGACGCTGTTCGGGGCCTTGAATATGGATGCGACCATAACTCCGAATGAGACGGCGCCCAGGCCGTAGAGGAAGACGATGAAGAAGAAGAGGGACACGCTCGTGTTCTGAAAAAGGGGAAGTTAACATCGGTTATAAAAAAAACCATAACGGGACAACCCCGGCCAAAAGGCTTTTAACACCCGGCCCGAACAAGGGTATAACCGGGGTTCTAACGGGCCGGGCCATTTGGAAAATTTTGGTAGGCCCGGCCCGGTCCTGGACGGCCCGTTTTCCCTGGACCACACTTGGGCAACCCACAGCGGGTGGCAATTTTGCGACGACCCCCTCAATTATTGAAAGTTTCGAAAAATTTGCGACGGCCCTCCTTCTTTAACAAAATTTGCCGAAAACCCAAAATTGCGACGGCCCTGTCGCCGCTAATGGCGGAGTTTGACAATGCATGCCCTGGACCAATTAGAAAAACCATATTTTCAATGATTTTGGGCAATATTTACTAAATTACCGTACCCTAACGTAGGTTTTGATCAAATTTCAGCCGATTCTGAGATTATGATCTAATTTCTACCGGGCTTCTCACGGGCCGGACCGCGTCGGGCCATTTGGACCAGGACGGCCCCGTTCTTTAAAGTTTAAAAAATTATTGTACCGATTTATACAACATTTTCACACCGACCGGGCCGTCCCAAAACAAACCCTCGGCCCGACCTGTCACGTCATTTGAGAACCCCGGTTGTAACTAAGGGCATTTTAAGGTAACTACTTCAACCCGGATGTCACTAATGTTTTCCTTTAGGGTAACAACTGCCACCCGGTGTCACTAAAATCAGGGCTTTTTTAAAAGCTGCTGCCACCCATGTGCCACTAAAAATTTACTTTAAGGTAAAATAACCGCCACCCGGGTGTCAATAAGGGCTTGGTAAACGGAACTGCTGCCACCTGGCTGCCACTAACACTAAGAACCTTCATTAAAGTAATTGTTGCAGCCCGGCAGTCACTAAGGATTGGGAAACTACTGACTTTCCTAAAGTTCATACAGCCACCCGAGTGTCACAATAATAAGGGACTTTTTAATGTAACCGCTGCACGGCGAGGATTGAAATATGGCTTGGCACCAAAAATGAATATAAAATTAAAGGTTAGGGATACCGTCAACTTGTCATGACAATCTAACAATAAGCGCGCTTCGGGAACGATAACCTACAATTTGTCAGTTATAGTTCTGTTTTCGTAAAAGTTGATTGAGAATTTGGCAGTTTTCCAATTTTAAAAACAGTCTTTTAACCGAGATTTTGTGGCAGCCTTTCCCCGCCGTGGCTGCCACCCGGGTGTCACTAACGACCTAAACGGCCGGGCGAAGTATAAACTTTAAAGGAAGCCAGTAGTTTCACAATCTTTAGTGACAGCCTTCCCCAAGGGTCTACCAAAAAATTGCGGTCTCCAAAGGCGGCTTACCGTCATGACGGTGGACAGGGGAATGGCGCAGACGAGGAAGATGATGAGACTTTTGAGCCAGGAGTAGAAGACGTGGGACCAGT
>OZ059904.1:30876437-30896437 GCA_964057215.1 Oscheius myriophilus | reverse complement strand
TTTAGAGAAACTGTGCGGTTTTCGATATTTGTTCTCAGAAAACCTTTGACAATTGGCTCATTTCACACAGAAATTCGTTACATGTCTTAGAAAACAGTACGGCAATCGGCATTCAAACAAAAATTGTGCGCTAATTGGAATTTTTTCACCCACAACCGTAAAACAAAAAAAATTGTCTTAAAAACCGTTCTGAAATCGACTTTGTTGACATAAAAGCATTCAGCAATCGGCATGTTCTGTAAAACCGTGCGAAAATCGACAATTTTTGACAGAAAATCGTGCGGCAATCAGAAATTTTGGCAGAAAACCATGCAAAAATCGGCATTTTCTGAGAAAACCGTGCAGCGATTTGCATGTATTATAGTCAACCGTGCGGCAATCGGCCTTTTTCGGAAATCGGCATATTTTTTAACAGAAAAGTGCAAAAATCAGTATTTTTGCGAAATTTAGTAGAAAACAGCAAAACAGAAAACCGTGCGTTGAAAACCATTTTTTGATTGAAACCGAAAATCGTGTGCACATTGTCATATTGACGAAAAACCGTGGGGCAATCGGCATTTATCCCAAAAACCGTACAGAAATCGGCAATGTTCTGAGAAAATAGTGCAGCAATCAGCATTTTTCAAATAGAAAACCGTGTAGCAATCGGCATTCTGCACATATACCGTATGTTTACCTACAACGGGGTTCTCACGGGCCAGGCCGGGCTAGTTGGAAAATTTTGGGCGGCCTGGCCCGTTTACCTTGGACTACCCATTCAGATTGCCACCCACACGACCAGGGTTCGATCCCGGTCGGTGACATTCTTTTTTGTACGACTAATATTGACGTATATGTTAGCAACAAACATTACTAAGTAATTTAAACAGTTTAAAAAAATATTTTGCCGATTTATATAAAATTTAATTTTTCATACCCGGGCCGACTGGGCCGTCCCAAAAAATCCCTCGGCCCGCAACGAAATTTGAGAACACTATTTAAGAATTTCACCGAAAATCGTTCGAAATAAATCTGCAATTTTTAGCAGAAAACTGTGCGCTAATCAGCAGTTTTCAAAGAAAATCGTGTAGAAATCGGCGTTTTCTGTATCTAACTGCGCAAAAAATGATATTTTCCACTGAATACATTAAAGAAATCGCTCTCTCACCTTGATAACAACGAAAATGATGGGCAGAGTGAAGAGACAGGGCAGGAAGAGCTCGAAAAACGTCCACAGCTTGCTCCTCCTCGTCAGGAGGAGGTTTTTCCTGAAGAGGAGCCAGAACTGCCGCCATCCCGACGACATGCAGCCGCGCGAGCCGTCTGAAAACAAACGTATAGTGGGGAAAAGCGAAAACTGTGACAATTCTTACTCTTTTGTGGCAAAGCAGACATTTTTCGCAATTTCTTTTAATTTCCGGCGTGAATCACGGCTGCGGGTGGTTGGCAAAATGACTAGAACACCGTGTATTCAGCTGTAGTCTTTCTAACAATAACAAAAACAGTCCGATAACAAATTTTGCTCATTGACGCCAGGAATTGGGATTGAAAGGGCATTTACAGCCAGAAAAAAATGGCATTTTTCTGCCAAAAAGGGGATCCAGAAACTTCAAATTTCATGAATTTCTCGTAAAAAACGACGGAAATCGAGGAAAATGTATCAAAATTACGCGATTTCTGAAAAAAAAATTTTGCTAGGTCATATACATATCATACATTGTCAAGCTCCGCCATAAGCGGCGCCGGGGCCGTCGCAAATTTCAGTGTTCGTCAAATTTTGGTAAAGAAGGGGGTCCGCCGCAAATTTCCGAAACTTTTCGGAATAGAAGAGGCTGTCGCAAAATTGACCCCTGCGGTGGGTTACCCAAGTATGATACAGATGTCAATTTTACGGCCTCATCTATTACAAAAAGTTTCAAAAATTTGCAGCGCCCCCCCCCCCTTCTGTAACAAAATTTGCGGAGCTCTTAAAATAGCGACGGCTCCACCGCCGCTTATAGCGGAGCTTGGCAATGTATGTTTTAAGGCCACAAAACGGTTATTGTTTCTACAGAAAAGGGGTGTCCAAGGCCCCAAATTTTATGAATACTTCTTAAAAATGGACAAAATTCACAGAAAATTTGTCGATATTACACAAATGATCACGATTTCGGCTAGATCAAACTACAAAACCCGTTAATTTCGGATAAATCCATTCGACTAGCAAAAATTAGCCAGGAGCAGGGAATTTCCCCCTGGCTGTACAATATCAAATTTCAATTTGATGACTGTAAATTATAAACAATGTGCGTCAGAGTTGTTTGGTCTTGAAGCGAAAACTTTACTGTACCTGGTAAAGTTACGGTATTTAACAGTAGGATGGTGGCTTCACGGCAGAATAGAAAAAACATGCGGAACATGCAGAACATGCAAACATGCAGCATGCGGCACCAAGCGCGGCATCAATTCACGCGCTATTACGGACCCACTAACCCTTCAACTTTAAATAAATTATTTTTATTTAAATATAATAAATTTATTTAAATAATATAATTTTAAACAAAATTACTTAATTTAATAAAATGTTTTAATAATAAAAATACAATAAACATAATTTATTCGGTAAATAATACATATCTGAAAGTAATTTTATTTAAAATTATATTATTTAAATAAATTTATTTTATTTAAATAAAAATAATTAATTTAAATTTGAAGGATTAGTGGGTCCGTAATAGCGCGTGAATTGATACCGCGCTTGGTGCCGCATGCTGCATGTTTGCATGTTCTGCATGTTTTTTTCTATTCTGCCGGCTTCACGCGTCGCGCCAATATATTTAAAGCCTTTGGCTCGCAATTGACGGGCCTTAAATGTCGCGAGGGAGCAGATTCGAAGGGAAAAAGTTTCGTACCATACTTGAGCATCCCACCGCGGGGGTCCATTTTGCGACAGCCCCCCTAATTATAGAAAAGTTCGACATTATGCGACGGGCCTCCTTCTTTAACAAATATGCCGAAAACTTAAAATTGCGACGCCCCTTACTGCCGGTTTTCGCGGAGCTTGACAATGTATGCTTCGTACCTTGCGAGTTGAATTTTAAGGAATTTTCTGGACATCTTTTACCCCTTAACCGGGGGTGAACCCCGTCGAAGTTAAAAAATTATGTAAGTTCAAGGACTTAGGGTCTAAAACCCTTAAGTTTAAGGCCTTAGGACCTAGAACCAAAACTACGTCAGATTTTCCCACGACACAACAAAATAATTCAACTTTGTATTTAGCTTCGACTACTGTTTTGCATTTATTTGCCTAAATGACGTCTGTTTTTATCTAAATTCGGAGGCAAACATTGCAAAATTGGCCTGGAGATGTCACAAAACGCTGATAACGCATTATTTTCCAAGGGATCGCGGTTCAAAAAGCTGCCTCCTGCTTGGTCAGCTGTTTTTTTCAACGTTGTAAGCCTGAATCCACGAGCACCCTACGTTCCAATGTTTCTATGTTGCAACATTCTTTAAAAGGTTCTATTGATTCTAGAAAAACAATACAAATCTAGCAGTAAATTTACAAAAATAGCCAACCTCTGTCGTCACTGTACGACGTCTGTGTGCTCAGCGAAGCTCCTTCGAGTAAAGGCAAAGAATCCGCCATTATTTGAACCGCTGACGGTATTTTAACAATGAAAAACGGAGAGAACGGCTTATCAACCCAACAGAAAATCGATTTTTATCTGATAACGCTAGAAATTTGTCAATTAACGGTCTAATTGTGAGAAATGGAGTACTACAAAGTGTAAAACACGATTTAGAAGTGAAAAATAGGCCAGCAAGGCCTGGAGAAACACCGATGAGTCATGCATGAGGCAATGTTGGGAAACAGCTGACTGGCAATAGTAAATCACGGATTTGTAAATAAAAATAATAAAAAATTGTATATTTAGTTGTATTTTTAATTAAACAAGCTATTTTTAAAAATAAAAACAAGTGGCCTGGGCGGGATCGAACCCAGGTCATGTGGCTGTGGCACAGCTGCGAGCCCGATCGGGCCCCGACCAATTTTATTATTTTAAATTCAACGGGCTGGCCCGAAATCTTAAAAATCTGATTTTAAACCAGTTTGAACGGCGAGCACACTCCGTTATCAGTAAATTGGAGTCTTAAAGATCAACTTGAGTAAACATTACAACCAACCTGGTGAGTTGTTCCCCTCAGACATGATGGCCGGACATTCGCGAAGTGGAGAGAGCTCCGTCGTTCTAAAATAAATAAATATGTATGTAAAAATGTAAAATATAATGTAAGAATCAATAATAAATCGAGAAAAATACAAAAATTCTATTAAAAACTTAAAATTACTGAAGAAAACGTAAAAATGAACCCTCTTCCGGGCCCGGGAAAGGCCGCAAATTTTGTGACTTTAGGGACCGGAAACACCAATTTGTAGCTTTTTCTATATGTTTTCTATTTATTCATTCTTAAATGATATTTTTAAATTAAAAAAAGCTTTTTAAAGCAACATTTATTTAAAGAAAAAAAAAAGCTAAAATTAGAAACAAAATAGTAGGGCGGGTTCAGCAGCAGAAAGCCAGATGTGGGTCACTAATGACCACTCGTGACGTCATGGCCGCGTCGCCCCCGGCCGCAGCGAAATCGTCGCAGTTTCGGACACACCGTGCTTTTTTACATTGTATTTTTAATTTACAAAGTTTACAACACCCAATATTCAATTATTAAATGATTTAAACTAGAAAAATTATCGACTTATATCATTTGGGCCCACAAATTAGCATAGGAATCGATTTTCACGATAATAGTGCAGGCCTCCATTATTAAAATGCATTTTTATAGAAAATATTCATTCGAAACACTCATCGAATTTATGCTTTTGAAATTGTACCAACTACAGTAACGTATTTTTCTGTTTAGGGCCCCTTGATAGTCAAGTTATCGGTTTTTTTATAATTTGAGCAATTTTGGATTTTGCAATTCTTTTTTGTAACGTTTTTTTAGGTCTTGTGGAGTTTTACATTCTTTTCGTAAAACCTCGGATTACAAAAGCTCTAATACAATTTTAAAGCGGATTGACTACTTTGTAAGGTCTGATTAAAGGCCTTAGCGCTGTTTTCTTAATTAGCACGTTTTTTTAACCGACTTCCTTTTAGAAATATCGATTTCTTCAACCAGTTCTCGAAAAATCGTTCGATTTTTATAAGATTTATTATGTATAACCATGGTTTTGTAACAAAATATCGATTGCTTCCCGGTTTTCTCGACAATGTATCGATTGCCGCACTGATTTCTGCGCCAAGTTGCTTTTTTGTGCGCTTTCCATCAATTTAATCAATTCTCAGTTTTTTTTTAAATTTACGTTCAAATCTTACAAAAATCTCAATTTTCAGACAGTATGATGAACATGGATGAACATTTGGAGGAGTTGGAGGAGGGATTCGGAGAAGATTTGGCCAAGAAGCCGGCCCCGCCGCCCCCACCACCGGTGGCTCAAAGGGTGAGATTTTCTTATTTTGTGGTCATTTATATCAATTTCTTCGCTATTCTACCATTTTCTTGGTAATTTTCACATTCGGAAACCTG
This sequence comes from Oscheius myriophilus, assembly GCA_964057215.1. Classification (NCBI taxonomy): domain Eukaryota; kingdom Metazoa; phylum Nematoda; class Chromadorea; order Rhabditida; family Rhabditidae; genus Oscheius; species Oscheius myriophilus. Next base: position 30,890,890 of record OZ059904.1, on the reverse strand, counting down.
GAAACAGCCACCCAGGTGGTTCAACTGCTCGAACATCGGGTAATTTACTATTTCTCGTGTGCTTTAGTTGGAAATCTGGCTCCTTTTGGGGATTTGTGATGGTTTGAAACGTTTTTTGTCACTTTGCTACAGTTTTTCTCCAACTCTGCCTTCAGAAGTGGACCGAGGCTGAAATGATCAAACCCCCGGCTATACTGACGCCGTGGCTCCACCCGCAGAAGGAGAAAAAGTCCCGTTGGGTTAGTTTTATTCTTTTTTTTCTTGTTTTCAGATAATTTTCTTTTTTTTGTACATTTTTTAGCAATTTGTTTATGTATTTTTTTTCGCAGGGAGCGCAGACTGAGGAAGGAGCGAGGGCTGACAATCTCATAGCTGCCATGACTGGTAAATTTTTGATTTTTCTTTCTTTTTTTGCAGGGATTTATTTCATGATTACGTGGATTTTATAATTTTGTGGAATTAGGTCCCGCAACGACTGGAAAATTTATCCTGCACCACGGGAAGTTTGACTTTTTGTAAATTTAGGCAGGATTTAAAGGGTTTGAGGTGTTTGGTCCCGCAACGATTGTTTTTCTGCCTTTTTTTGATTCTATTGAATTTCCTAGCGATTTGTCTGTGCCTTTAAGAGTTCCCATGATTTTAAAGGTATTGTGTGATAATAGGTCCCGCCACGATCAGGGAAAATTATGGTTTTTTGGGCATAGGTGGACATAATTCGGCGTTTTGTTGAAAATAGTAGCAAGAAATTGAATGGGGGCTTTTGATTCGAAATTGAACGGTCTCCGAGGTGGGGGACTTACGCATCGAGCCCCCCAAACGTGTTTCCTCCCATGTGTTTGGGCTTTTATTTTTTGAATTTAAAGGTTTGTAAGGTTTTGTTTAGCCCTGCATCTTCCGGAATTTCATGTGTAGGTATCTGTTTTTAACTTGAATTATTTACGGTTTAGTGTGCTTAAAGGAACTGATCCCCTTTGGGTCTCACAACGATTGGGGTAATTTTGTTTTGAAAGCCTAAAAGTTTAGACCCCACGACGACTGCAGAAATTTCAGTTTTTTTCAGAATTATAGTTTCTATATTTAAAGGTCTGAATGACTCAAATGGGTCCCACAGTGATTGGGGACCATTTCTTTGGTGTTTTGAGTGATTTTTATAAGGTTTTCATGTTTTTTTTGTCCCACGGCCTTTCCAGTTTGTAACGTTTAAAAAACGAATTTTTCCAATCTCTGCCCTTTTCTGCATTTTGAAAAGTTCTCGGCACGAAAAGCGGTGGTTACCTGCCAAAGAACGCAGAGTTTTTGGCTCTGATATTCGTGGCAGGACCACATTCAAACTTTAAGACTTTATTCTGGCAGTTGGCGAAATGCCCATGCCGTTTTTTGGTTAAGGAGGGAAAGGCCGTGATCCTGCAGCGAAGGGTAAATTTCAATTTTTGAGCTTTAAGTATGATAGTCCTGCTTCGCTTGATTTTAAAGGTGCTTCAAGAATTGGATCCTGTAACGCTTTGATTTTGTATTGTGTTTAGTTTAGGGATGTTTTGGGTCCTGCAACGATTGCTTGCAATTTAGATTTGTACTTGTTTCTATTGTTTAATCCCACTTTTTAGGCAAGTTTCAGTTGAATTTTTAAAGGATTTAGCCTCTTCAACGAAAAGAAAACGTTATTTTTGGATTTTCAGCCATCTTTAAAGGACTGAATAATCCTATTTGGGTCTGGAAACGAAATAAAAAATATCATTTTTTCACTTTAAAAAATAAATTTTAAAGTTCCTTTTAATGATTCTCTTTTTCAGGAAAGTTCTACGGAGAGGCCAACGTGCCCAAGCCCAAGCCGAAACCCGCCGTTCCCGCCTTCCCGAAGCCTGCCGCCTCCAGGGCTCCCACCTTCCCGCATCAGAAGCAGCCGTTCCCGGCGATGGGCCACCAGCCTCCGTTTGGCCAACAGCTCCAGATGGGAATGATGCAGCCGAGCCCATTTCCTGGTCCGCCTCATCCACGTTTATCGCATCCTGTACGTTTTTACCCATTTTCTTCATCTTTGGGGTTAAATTACCCATTTTTGTCGACTTTCATGGGGTATAAGTACCTTTCTTTGGCTAATCTTGGTACTTTAATGACAAATTTACCCTACTCTTGGGGCTGTTATTACCGTATTTAGCATACTTTTGGGCTGTAATTATCCATTTTTTACCCAACCTATGGGAAATACAATTACCCATTTTACCCTACTTTCGGGGGTATAATTACCTATTTCACCCTTCTTTTGGGAGGCATAATTACCAATTTCACCCTACTTATGGGGCATAATTACCCATTTTACCCTATCTATGGAAGATATAATTACCCATTTCACCCTTCCTTGGGATATCTAATTATCCATTCCACCCTATTTGTGGTGTATAATTACCCATTTAACCCTACTTTTGGCATAAAATTACTCATTTTACCCTATTTGTGACAGATATATTTACCCTTTTACCCTACTTTTGGGAAATAATTACCCACTTTACCCTACCCATGGAACCTTATTCCCATTTCACCCTACATTTTGGAGATATAATTTTCCATTTTACCCTACCTATGGGAGATATAATTACCCATTTCTACCTACCTATGGGAGATTTTACCCATTTTACCCCACCTTTGGTAGATATAATTGCCCATTTTGCCCTTCCTTTGGGTGATTAAATTACCCATTTTAAAACGATTTCGGGCAACCATTTTACCGTACCTTTAAGGGCTATACGTATTCATTTTAGGCTATTTCTGGCATTATAGTATATATACCTGGGCAATCGACCGCGGAGGTCTATTTTGCGACATTAGAAAAACTTTTCAAAAATTGCGGCGGGCCTCCTCCATTTACAAAAATTGGGTAAAAGTCAAAATTGCAACACCCCCACCGCCGCGGCTCGCGGTGGTTGTCCAAATATGATTATAATTGTCATTCTTATATATTTTTACACTGTATTTTCAGAATTACGCCATGTCTCGTGCTCGAGGTTTTCCCGGAATGCCTCCGACTGTTGGAATGCCTCCCGAAATGGGCATGCCCCAATGCATGCCGTTCCCCGTCCTGGCGCCGCCGAATCCCAACAACTCTCATGTGCCTGAACGTCCGCGCGAGGTGCCGCCGAAGGTTTTCTACGACTCTCCGCCGCAGTCGAAGAGGCGCTCCCGCTCTCCGCCTTTCAAGAGGGAGAGGAGGTCTCTCTCTCGCTCGTCGTCGGTGAGGAGCTGCTCTCCTCCCTCTCCGCCGCGTGGCAATATGACCCGTGCCAGGGCGAGGGCTCCCGTTTGGCACGAAACGCCTCCGAAGATGGCTCGTGAGAGGCCTCCCAGGAGGTACTCCCGCTCTCGTTCGCCTCCGAAGAGGAGGTCTCGCACCCGATCGCCTCCGGGCAGGCCTGGCTCTTCCTCTCCTCGCAGCAGGAAGTCCCGCTCGCCTCACCGCCGTCGTTCTCCGCCGAGGAGGTCTCGCTCCCGCTCCCCGTTCTCGCGCGGTCGCCGCTCTCCGCCGCAGCAGCAGTCGTCGCTTGACGGAGTGCCTATCGAAGAGGACCCGGAGGGAAATGAGCTGTTCGGTGAGTTGGGCTCAAGCATGGCAACGGGCCGGCCCGCTCCAAAATTTTTCACGGCCCGGCCCGGGCCGGCCCGACTCAACCGAATATTTATGCCTTTTTTCAATGTAAAAATCAAAAAAAAAAACGAAAAAAAAAATTTTTCGGGCCGGCCCGGATCGGCCCGCTTCAAAATTTTTCTCGGCCCGGCACGGCCCCAAATTTTGCCATGCTTGGTTGCATTGACGAAGTAGATTTTTACATATGATTCATTCAGGGTTCTCATTGGGCCAGCCCGGGAAAACAGGTTTTTTGGGTTTAACTTTGTTCAAACTCAAATTTTTTGGTTCTGAAAAAAAGAATATGAAAGATAAGCCAATTATGCGTTGGTTGATGTTTGCAAACATACAAAAGCTGTTTTCAAACAAACAGGAGAGTCCGCGGGCTCTTCTGACAACGATTTTCAAGCAAATTCAACTTTGAAAATATCAAACAACGCGCAATTGGTTTATCTTTTATGTTCTCTTTTCAGAACCAAAAAAGTTGAGTTTGAACAAAGTTGGACCCAAAAACCCAAAAAAAACCTGCTTTCCCGGGCCGGCCCGTTGAGAACCTCGGATTAATCGATAATTCGAAAAATTGATTGATTTAGCAGCTCTTTGTAACTTTTATCACAAAACTGCAGATTTTTAGCCGATTTTTTGAAGGAATTCACAATTGCTTTTGACATTGCACCCAATTGGGTCATTTGTGAAGGCAGCCTCAGGTCGCTATCAACGAATCCATGCCGCCAGAGACCGCTTTACGCTAACTCGGGCAGCCTCAGACCGCTTTCAACGAAACTAGCCAACCTCACGCCGCTTTGAACGAATCTAGGCGGTTGCGTGCCGCTACGAGCGATTTAGGGCAACCTCAGGTCTCTGAATGAATTCGTGCAACATTAGGGCGCTTTGAATTGATCATGACTGCATCAGCATAATTCAGGCAACCTTAGGCCGCGTCGGACTCTTAAGACAACCTTAGGCCGCTTAGAACACATTCGGGCAACCTTAGGCCGCTTAGAACCCATTAAGGCAATCTTAGGCCACTTCGAATGCATTCAGGCAACCTTAGGCCGCTTAGAACCCATTAAGGAAATCTTAGACCGCTTCATACCCATTAAGAAAACGTTAGGCCGCTTAGAACCAATTAAGGCAACCTTAGACCGCCTAGAACCCATTCAGGCAATCTTAGGCAGCTTAGAGCACATTAAGTGGGCGCTTACAACCCATTGAGGCAATTTTTCACAAATCTAAGCAGCCTCAGACCGCTTTCAATGTATCCGGGCGGCCTTAGGCCCACAAAATCTATTAAACAGCTGTGTTGGGAGACAGTTTTCCTTATCTTCGCTTCCTTCACTCTTCTGTTTTCAGTGAAATTGCTCCTGAAGAAGCTGCAGTCGATCCACAACCGTGGCCGAGTGGAGGCTCTCCACGTGGACATCATGACAATGGTGAAGAAGGCCGTCGACGAAGAGGCCCTCGATGACATCAAGAACAGGAGGCACTGAAGACTCCCCTTGTGTACATTCCGTGATCTCTCTCATGAAACAATCTGTTTATATCGCAACCGTATAATCTCATAATATTGTAATAAAGTGAATCAGAGGCAAATCTAAAGGTAATTGCGAGAGAGAGAGAGAGAGAGAGAGAGAGAGAGAGAGAGAGAGAGAGATAGGTATCATTTGGAGAACCGGCTGCTTTCGGCGATGAGAGAAATTGAGGGGACACTATTGGCAGCAATTAATAACTCGAAATATTGATCGCATTGGAAGCTTTCTGGAGCAATTGGTCCATTTGCGAAGGCTTTCCGGCAGCCTCAGGCCGCTATCAGCGAATCCACGCCGCCTTGGGACGCTTAAGGCGATTTCAGGCAGCAGCAGGCCGCTTTCAACGAAGCTAGACAACCTCAGGCCGCTTTGGACAAATCGAGCTAGTCTCAGGCGATTTCGGGCAACCTTGGATCGCATTAAACAAATCGCGGCAATCTCAGGTCTCTTAAAATATTTCGGCGAGCTCAGGCCGCTTTTAACCAATCTAAGCAACCTCAGGCCGCTTTGAAATAATCCTCACAGCCTCGGCCGCTTTGGATTAATGTAGGCAGCCTCAGGCCGCGGTGGAGAAACGAGCTACGAAGTTTTCGACAGCATAGCTGCACCAAGCCGAGCTTACCATCAGACTTTTGGTTATTATGGGTAGCCTCAGGCCGCTTTGAACACGTCGCGGCACATTTCAACAAATCCAGGTAACCTTAGGTCGCTTCAAACCCATTAAGACAACCAAAGGCCGCTTCAACCACATTAATGCAACCTTAGGCCGCTTCGAACCCAATAAGGCAACCTTAGGCCACTTTTACCAAATCCGGCAGCCCCAGGGCGCTGTAAATTGCTCCCTAAAGCAAATCCAGACAACCTTAGGCCGCTTCGATCCCATTCATGCGACATTAGGCCGCTTTAAGCCCACTGAGAGAATCATAGACCGCTTTTAGCATTTCCGACAGCCTCGCTGTGAACGGGAACCCATTAAGGCAACTATAGGCCGCTTCGAACCCATTCAGAAACCTTAGGCCGCTGCGAAACCATTACGGTAACCTTAGGCCGCTTCGAAGGTCGTCGAAGCAGAGACCTACCCTCGAATACTTCAAGAACAGGAGGCACTGAAAAAAAACCCATGTGTACATTTCCCCGATCTCTCTCATGAAACAACCTGTTTATATCGCAACAATATCATCATAACAATATAACAAAGTGCATCAGAGGCAGAGAGAAGAAGCTAGAGGTAATTGCGAGATCAGTATCATTTGAACCGGTTGCTATCGAAGATGACTAAGTGATGAATTGGGGGCTCTATTGGGAGGAGGGAGTGATGCCCTGAGTCTGCATCCACTGTTGCCCATCGGGGCAGATCACGTCCGACAGGCGGTCCCTCAGCTTCTTGAAGGCCTTCTTGAACTCGAGACCGTCTCCGCGGGACCTGGAATAGCGACATGAGCTTCAGAAGACAAAAAGAAGCTCAAGAAGCCTCAAAGCGTACCTTCTGAAATCGAGCATGACCCTCTTCTTGCCATCTTGGACGAACTCGATGATCGTGAGGTGGAGAGACATCTCGCGGAAGGAGACAATCAACTGAAATTGAAGTCTCAGAACAGAGAGAGAGAGAGAGAGAGAGAGAGAAAGAGAGAGAGGGAGAGAGACTAACCAGGTTTCCTTCGCCTTGCTTGACGAGGTAGCCGCACTCGCCGCAGGCGGCCACCAGACGCGGCATGACATGGGCGTTGAACAGGGTGATGCAGAAACGGGTCATACGGCGAACAATGTACTGGCTAGGGTCCTGAAACGAAATATTTATTTATGAAATAAATAGCATTGCTGAAACGATTTCCCAACCAGCCATGGACAACATCTTGTCCTTTATAAGTCTTATTTTAAAGCAAAAATCTTATTTTAATGACACCCGGCTGGCACGACAAGCTGTATAGACCACCCACGGAGTATGGAAATTATTTACCCATACCACATTCGGTTAAGCCCCCAACTCATTCAGGGGGAACTTGTCCGAACTAAACGAAATTGGAGGGTGCTTTAATTGAACTAAATTGAAGGATATTTGGGGGACTACACTGAATTAAACGGGATCGAGACACAAATCCCTCCCCCAAAGGCCTCTTTTGGGTAACGCCCCCGCACTCTATATAGACAAAATTACCATTCGGTTAAGGAATTAGCATACGACACATCTTTCCAAAGTTTCGATGTTGTTCATACCTTCGCATGCCAAGATACTCAGGCTATGTAAGAAACCAAAAAACCACCAAACTGCCGATGAAAACATCCTTTATTTTTTTTAAAGAAAAATCTAGTCAGGAGCACGGGGGACTCAAGCCACACGTCTTTGTATTGTGGGGGGTCTCACAAAACAGACCCCCGGTAGCTTGTTCACGTATGTGTGGGGTTCACCCGGCGCGACCCCCCCCCCACAATTCAAGAAAACGATAAGACGTTACGCGCAATTTACCCGTGCTCCGTACCAGCCGGGTGTCAATAGGACCTAAAATGACTAAAATGAGGCCGTTGCTGCACTCTCCCTTTGTAATAAAACATTGAAAAAGCCAAGATTCGCCCATGTTTTTAAATGCCAGTAAAAGTATCCAAAATTCCTAGAATTTCTCAACGTACGTTAATTTGCTGGGAGTTGTCGGAGAGCTGGGTGAGTAGATCGATGGTGGTCGGCTGGGAGAAGGCCTTATTGGTAGATGTACACGAGAGCTTGGCTACTTTGTGACGATGGACGGGCTGGGAGGCGGCATCACTGGAAAAAAAGGGAAAAATAAACCTTTCAGTTTTGCGTACAATTCGGCTTGTTCCACGGCCATGTTCTCGCGATTCTTGGCGGAGCGAAGACCCACGGTGGCTCCTGAAACGGAAGATTTGAAAACTTAAGGATACAGTAATCCTACCGTAGGCAGTGGTGCACCAGGGATGCTTCTTCACTCGGGCCATGGTGGCGCGCTGGGTGGGGGATTCGTTGAGGATCACGCGGAGGAGGGCTGAAAAAAGAGGGGGTTAGAGAGAGAGAGAGAGAGAGAGAGAGAGAGAGAGAGAGAGAGAGAGAGGCATAAAAACTCACAAAGGCCGGTGGTATCCATCCTCTTCCAAGGGTTCTCGTGCAGTTTGTCGCCACTTATCCATCCAGAATACACAGGGTCAACTCTGAAAAAAAATCTTTTTTTAAAGGACCGAAACTACCAAATCCTGGGCTACAGTACCCTCAGCATTGGAAAACGAATGACCTTTGCGACAGTTAAATTTCGGGCTACAGTACACTCTAAACGACTGGATGGATAAGTATGACGCCTAGCACCTAATTTTAAAGGACCGAAACGACTTAAATTCACGGCTACCGTACCCCAATGAGCGCAGAAAAGCATTTAAAGGGTTGTTTATAAGAATACTGTAGCCGAAAGAGTAAATAAACTGTACTTTAATGGGCTGGGCCTACAGTTTAAATGCATGGTTACAGTACCCTCAGAAATGAAAAATCTAATTTCAATGGACCCTTACGAAAGTTAAATTCGGGGATACAGTACACTTCCAATTACAAAACCGCAATTTAAAGAAAACTGAAAAACTTGAGTTACAGTACCCGCAGACATACATTTAAAGGACCGGATGATAACCAACTTCAGGGATACAGTATACCCAATATGCTAAAAAGCGCGTTTTAAAGGACCAAACACAGTTAAACTCAACAATACAGTACCCTCCAAATTACAAAACTACATATTGACGGCCTCGCATGACAGAAAAATTCGAGTTACAGTAGGGATACAGTATGCCAAGTCTAAAAAAAGCGCCTTTTGTAGGACCAAACGGCAGTTAAATTCAGAGCTACAGTACCCACATGAATACAGTAGATCAACTTGCAAGTGCCGTACCCTCTGTCTTCCTGGGTAACATTCGCATGTTAAAGAACCTTATGACAGCCAAATTCCGGAATACAGTACACCAATTACCTTAAACAGACCGAGTGACACTTAAATTCAGGGCTACAGTACCCTAGGATGTCTTCAGATGAATACAGAGCTACAGTAGTCTCCATAACCACTGTAGTTACAGTAACCATTACAGTACTCACTTCTCAGGTGACTGCCAGGGAAGCTCTCCCACGAGAAGCGTAACGAGGACCATTCCACAAGACCACACATCCGACGGCTCGGCCCTAAAACCTTAAGTTAGTCCCAAAGTTAGGGTAAATCGTACTTGTAAGGCTCCCTCAGAATGACCTCCGGGGCTATGTAGGGCAGCGTGCCGCAGTAGTTCGTCATGGGGCGCTCGACGTCTCCCTGGCGGAACAAGGTGGCCATTCCGAAATCCGAGATCTTCAGCACGTCTGGAAAGAATGGGATTCATAAGAGTGGAATCTCACAAATGTTGACAAAGTTGTTTAAATGACTGTCAAATTCGCTTAGATGAATATTCATTACGTTTAAAGGGTTGGGTAGCAGCGTAAAGGACTATTCGCTGGGTAACAGTTTAAAGTACTGCCCCGCTCGTTTAAAGGACTGTATAACAGCTTAAACGACAGTTAGGTACATTTAAAGGACTGGGTTTAACCGTAGTTTAAAGGGCTTATACCTACGTTTAAAGGACTAGTACACTACTTTAAAGGACTATTACCCACATTTAAAGGACGCTAACCTACTTCCAAAGAACTGAACTCCACGTTAAAAGACCTGATGTGTACTTTAAATGATCAACGACCGTTAAACTCGTTTACATGACTCCTACCCACGTTTAAAGGACTGAACACTCGCTTAAAGGACTATTGCCCACAGTTAAGGGACTGTTACCCAAGTTTAAAGCACTGTATTCATAGTTTAAAAGACATACCTATGTTTATAGGACTGTTACCCATATTTAAAGGACCGTTATACTAGTTTGAATGACTGTTGCCCCAAGTAAAAAGAACTGATACCCACGTTAAAAGGACGTTTAAGCTTGCTTACTTCGTTAAAAGGACTGTAATTGCAGTTTAAAGGAATGTTGTCCACATTTAAAGGACTGCAACCTACGTTCAACGGACTTTTACTTACTGTAAACCGTAAAACTAGTTAAAAAGGACTGCTGACCTCGTTTAATTGACGGTAACATTCGTTAAAGGGGTTAAACTCGTTTAAAGGACTGATACCCACGTTTAAAGAACTCGTTTAAAGGACTATTTCCACAGTAAAACAGCTCAAAACTTACCGTCTCCAGTGACGAGCAGGTTCTCCGGCTTGATATCGCGATGGGCTATTCCGAGGGAGTGCATGTACTCGATTCCATCGATGAGCTGCAGAAAGTAGTGCTGAGCCTGGGCCAGGGGAACGCCAACTTCGGGTTCTGAATTTTTTATAGATAAAAAAAATTTATACATAAAAACTATTAAAAAAAAAACGAAACCCACCGATTTTATCGAAAAGCTCTCCGGCGTCGGCGAATTCCAAGAAAATCTGGAACTCGCTTATCGACGGGTCGACCTGGAACCCGTAACAGTGAAGGATATTGGGGTGGCCGCCGTTCTGGCAGCATCGACGGTGCATTATCGCCTAAATTACCCATAATTAAGTGGCAATTTAAGGGACCAAACCTCTTTCTTAAACGTGTTTATCATGTTCACGTGCTCCTCGAGATCCATGCACTTGACAGCCATCGGCTTGCGTCTATTCGGCAGCATGCATATTTTCACTAAGCCGAATGCTCCTAAAATGAGGGTAATTAAGAGCTTAATTAGGGTGCAATTAAGTAATTAAAACAAAACCCACCTTCTCCTAGGACCCGCCCAAACGTGACGTCGACGAGGCCTTCTTCGCCGCTCTCCTCGCCGTGCTTGCGTTTGGCCGAGTCGTGCCCCGTAGTGGTACCGGTAGTCATGTTTTGTACTGAAAAAATACAAATAATATTAATAACAAATGGTTAAAGTAACAAAATTCCGAAAGAAAACATCGAAATCTCGGAGAAAAACAGAAATGAACGAAAATTTCACAATGTTGACCCAGGTCATTTCGAAGATCGGCGAACTCCCGCCAATGGCAGATGGGGCGCGAAAACTGCCGCGCAAAGCAATCCGAGTTCAATCCCCGTCGGTGTAGTTTGTAGTTATTCATTTTTTTATTAAATAAAACGTGAATATTTTTATTAAATAAAACGTGAATAGATGTATATTTATTCATTGTTATAGACATCTATTTAGCGAAAGAATTCAGCAAACTCCGATTTTCCCTTGGCTTGATTCACAAGGCTCTCCTTGGCCAATCGCCCCAGACCAGTGCGGATTGTAGTTACGCCAACGGCATGTCCCCTGAAGTGAAATTTCGAAGGTAATTAAGTAATTAACTACTTGGTGGCGATCTTCTGGGCAATTTCACTGGCTTCGGCGAGTCTCAAAACTCCCATACGGATTACGATGACGGAAGCGATGTTCATGGCGACGAGGACGCCCCAACAGGCACTAATCCAAGCGGAATCTTCCTGAAAAATAGGTTTTACTACCTTTAGGCCTTATCTTTACGGTTTAGCTAATTTCCCTTGATCTCTTAGCACATTATTCTTAAGCACGGCTATTAAAGTTTTTGGCCTTAAGTAAATAACCTTAAATCCTCAGTGACTAAGCCTTTAACCCTAATAAAATAACCTTAACCCCTTAGTGCCTAAGCGTTTACCCCTTAGTGAATAACCTTAACCCCTTAGTGACTAAACCTTTAGCCCTAATTGATTAACCTTAACCCCTTAGTGACTGAGCCTTTAGCCCTTAGTGAATAACCTTAAACCCGTAGTGAATTAGCCTTTAGCCCTCAGTGAATAACCTTAACCCCTTAGTGACTATTCCTTTAACCCTAAGGGAATCGCCTTAAATCCTTAGTGACTAAGCCTTTAGTTCTAAGGGAATAATCTTAATCACTTAGTGACTGAGCCTTTAGCCCTAAGGGAAAAAACCTTAAATCCTTAGTGACTAAGCCTCCTCCACTAAGGGGATAACCTTAACCATTAGTGACTGAGCCTTTAACCGTAACCTTAAATCCTTAGTGACTAAGCCTCCTCCACTAAGGGGATAACCTTAACCATTAGTGACTAAGCCTTTAACCGTAAGGTCGTTGGATCTAAGGTCCTAGTCCTAAGGCCTTAACTATTAATAAGCCGTCCTTACTTTTGACCTAAAACCCTATCCATCAAATCTTAGCCTTAAACCTAATCCTAATACATTAAACCTTAACTTTCAGTCCTTAAGCATAAGACCTTAACAACCTGGTTTCTCCCTAAGAGTTGCTCCCTCGCTGTTTAGAAATAGCGACACACTGTCTTTTCCTTTAACAACTTTCCTTTTACAACCTTACGCCTAGCATATTGTGCTTAACCACTTGCAGCCTTTAGCCCTTAGCCTTGAACCTTAAGTTAAAGCCTTAGTTCTCCCCTAAACCCTTAGTCCTTAGAGTTAAGCTAAAAGCCCTTACCTCAGTTGCACTACTCTCGGCCGAACCCGCTGCTCCTCCATGAGTTTGCTGTCCATTCTGCTCACTGCTACCTCCATCAGTGCCTTCAGAAGCATTTTTAGTAGTCCTCTTAGTGGTGGTTGATGGTGTAGTGGCTTTGGTGGTCGTAGTAGTGGTGGCGGTTGAAGTCGGTGCTTCAGAAGGTGTGGTGGGGCTGGAGGGGACTTCTGAAGTTGGAGAAGAAGATGAAGAGGAAAGGTCCTAAAAGTAGAGGTTTAGCCAGCAAAGAGAGGCAGAGGCAAAGAGAGGCAGAGGCAAAGCTAGGCAGAAGAGGCTGACGCAGAAAAGGATGCATAGAAGGAGACATAACGAAGAGAGATGAGAAAGAGACATAAGTGTGAGTGTGAGTGAAAGAGAGAGAGAGAGAGAGAGAGAGAGAGAGAGAGAAAGAAAGAGGCAATGTGGTGAGGTATTGGGAGCTCACCTCTTCGGTGAGGCCATCGATGGAGACGACAAGGAGAAGAATGAAGAGATACGACCAAACTTGGCGCATGACGATGACAAAATGACTGGATTTTTTTTTTTTAAAAATCCGTATATTTAGATAAGACGTGACTCACGTAACGGACGCTTAGAGAGAGATCCAGAGAGAGAGAGAGAGACAGACAGACATACAGAGACATTTGCGCCATCTAATCAAACTTCCTTCGTCATATCTCTTTTAAAAACTGTCTCAAATCTCGTGAATGCACCCAGAAAGCACTCTTAATACGCAGCTGGTGTGTCTCTTTCGCTCTCGCTGTCTGCGCTCTCTTCTCATTTGCGTAAGATTTGTGAAATTTTCTGTCCGACTAGTTTTTTAAAGGCAGCTGGAACTCTTGGCTTTGCGCAGATACTCCATTTGAGTTTCCTTATCCCTTCTCTCCCATTTCGCTCCTAAGTGTTGCATTTCTCTCTCTCTCTCTCTCTCTCTCTCTCTCTCTCTCTCACACACACACATACACAATTCAATTTCAGTCCCGCATAGATCGGGTTTCTCATGATCTTCAAAGTTATCCTTCAAAGATTTGCCCTAATGGGTTCAAAGCAGCCTAAGGTTGCCGAAAGGGTTCGAAGCGGCCTAAGATTGATGGAATGGGTTTGAACCGGTCTTAGATTACCCGAATGTTCCCCCATTTTTGAGCCTTAAAACTATCGATAATTTCAGAGGTTCCAACGGCCCATCGGTGTTCCGCGTCACCTCCTCCGTCTGAATCCCACATGGAGTGGATTATGAAGACAGACCTCCCCGGTGGTCTCCCGAAACGTCTGGTACAATCCTCGATGCTCAACTACTTCTGTGAACACATGGATCGTCTTCGGAAGCATATCGACAGCCTTGTCACAAATTGATTCACTTTTCGCACGTTGTTGTTCCTCTGTATTTATCTCTCTTCTCATGTGAGTGTGAGTGTGAGTGTGAGTGTGTGCGTGAGTGTGAGTGTGCGTGTGAGTGTGAGTGTGAGTGTGAGTGTGAGTGTGAGTGTGAGTGTGCGTGTGAGTGTGAGTGTGAGTGTGAGTGTGAGTGTGAGTGTGAGTGTGAGTGTGAGTGTGAGTGTGAGTGTGAGTGTGAGTGTGAGTGTGAGTGTGAGTGTGTGCGTGAGTGTGAGTGTGAGTGTGAGTGTGAGTGTGCGTGTGAGTGTGAGTGTGAGTGTGAGTGTGAGTGTGAGTGTGAGTGTGAGTGTGAGTGTGAGTGTGTGCGTGAGTGTGAGTGTGAGTGTGAGTGTGAGTGTGAGTGTGAGTGTGCGTGTGAGTGTGCGTGTGAGTGTGAGTGTGAGTGTGAGTGTGAGTGTGAGTGTGAGTGTGAGAGTGTTCTCCATGGCTGATTCTACTATTCATCGCCTTTTTTTT